>JASKDV010000013.1:21210-38684 GCA_032466395.1 Aegires albopunctatus | reverse complement strand
TCAGTCAACCACTAGGGTTATCTCAGAGTCCATGAAAAAGTAAGATGATAAGCGAGGGAAAAGATAAAAGCAGAAGTGAGTGAGAATCGAGAAACATTCCTTAAGATTATTACTCTAGTCTATGACTGTTTTAAAGCTGCCACTTCATTTCAGACTTTCAACAGCTTTTCTATCTCAAGGCAACAACCATCAAATCCACTGATGTTGCTTTCTTTGAAAGTTGGAGTTGGAGCAATTACGCGAAGTAGCCTATTACCAAGTGCTGTTAGATCTTTTATTCAATTATTTTCATTTTTAAAAAGCCATTAGAATGTGTTTTCTTTCTATAAGGCTGCAAACACAGTGGAATACAACTGCTCCACGTTTTCAACTGTCAACTTTTGAAGAACAGGAGATGCACATAAGCTGCCCACGCAGTGCTAACAACTTTTCACGTAGTTGACCAAATTCACAATGCATCCCAACCAACATAAAAAAGATAAATAAAATCTGGATCTTACCATCAAGATCAAATGATCTGCCAATGTCTTCCCATGCTTCGTTGATGTATATTCTGTTGCTATAAACTATAATTTGTCTGTTTTGTCATACAAAGCTGGGCATGCTTCAACTGCGGTGATAAAAGCCGATTCCATATTGTCTACTCTCGAAACAAAATTGCGATGCCGGACCTGGCCAGTGTGGTGTGTAGAACCAGTGACAATGTTATTTTTATCATATTAAATAGCATCGTCTCTGTTAAAACACAGAGGTGTAGGACTAAAGTTGTGTGAAAAAATGTCGCAAAATTGTGCACGCTCGTCTAAAAATTCAACCGAAGACGTATTGTCTGTGAATGAAAGTTGTGTTAGTTGAATGCACTGTTTCCGCGTTGTGACAGTTTACAAGACTTTCATAAGGAACTCAGTGCATCATCACAATGAATGACGGCTACCGACAAAAAACGTGAAGAAGTTGTACTCCACTGTGTTTGCAACCTTAGGGTGCGATCACGTTAATGCCAATTATCTCAGGTTGATCAGACCATTTTTCGTGTGATCAGACAAAATAGTAATAAATCATAACCTCAGTTCGTTTTCTCTAATAGATAAGGCCCCTGTTCCCCTGCCAAAATCTATATATAGATCTATGCAATACTGAAACCGGGAAGTTCCTAAACTTTATCGACAAAATGGATGATGAACGACTATATTGTTATTAACATCTCCATTACCATCATAATCATTTCACGTATTATTATTATTAGCATCAACCGTTGGCTGCCGGGTTTAACATGATCGCTACCATCCGATGGAAAACGTAGGGTCGGGTCTGATCGTCAGCTGCCGGATTTAGCGTAACCCTAGCCTAATGAGCTAATGTTATGAAATTTTATTTGATTCTATACAGTCGAGTCCGCTTATACCGAAATGGGATAAACTGAAGTCCCGGATATACTAGCATTTTTCAACAAAAAAACATGATTTTTTCTATATAAATAGACCGGTTAATCTGAACGTAAGCTCGCTTCTACTTCTACTGAAATTGAAATATTTTTCAGTCAGTTAAGGACAAATCGTAGAAATTCTCGATCCAAACTCAAAACGAAAATCTTCAAACAATGCCATCCGGTTAAATAACACCGTGACAATCTTGACCACTTTCACCGACCTTTCAAGGCAACAGTGCTAAATGGGCAGCCTTGGTTACCTCACTGCTCACCTGTCTTGACATTGTGTGATCTCTCTCCTCCCAATTGGCCTCTTTTGATCTTTCTCGCTACCCATCTACGCGGTGTGAGTGGTGACTTTTCGTATGAAATAGATGATGGCAGTATTTCTTTAAAAAACAAAACAACAAAAACATTGACCAAGAAAACAATACAAAAAAGAAGACAGAAAGAAAATAATAAAAAAATAAATTACGTAAACTGTAACGCAAGTCCCAAGTCAGCATATAAAACAATAAATGAGTATAACATCTAAAAGGTTATTACTATTATAGCATTCTAAAATACCTTTACATAGCCTATACGTCATTATCGGTTATACGGAAATTAAATTTTTTTTATCGAGTTTCAGATTAAGCGGGTCCGACTGTACTTCTAAAATAGGATATAGCCCGGGTAACTTTGCTTGTTGAAAACAAAAACTTCATGTTTTACAGCTATATATGTGTTGACAACATACAATATTTTCAAGATAATTTTGGACAAGGAGGTTCTATCTTTAAATTAATGGCCAATTTTATTTTTTTATACAAAGAAACTATTTCACAAGCTTTTCTAAGTCTTCAAGATATCTCATCTAGTGAAAAAGGTTAGTTAGGTGACAAAAAGAAAAGAAAAAAAACCCTATGAGAATATCACAAATCAAAAAGTCTTCAACAAGTATACTGAGTCAAACCATCTTTACTAATTTATTTAATGATTTACAAGGTTGTCTCATTATAACAACCAATAAACATTGTTAGGTAAAACAAAGCACATCAACAACATATTTCAAAGAAAGGATGGGACCTAAACAAGCAAGAGAATAAGTTATAAGTAATCATGATCAGATATGGTGAAGTGGGAGCAACCAAACAGATCAAACAATATGCACAAGCACAAAGTGAAGAGGCAACTGGGGGTAAGACTTTGCATATTTTACAACTTAAGGTTGAATCATATTTGAAACATAGAGTAAGTATGCAAAATCAATGCCAGCATCCCCTTTTAGTAAATTAATAACATTTATGTTTATATCACTTTTTCTGTTTTTAATTAGCAACAAACAATAGAGGACGCAAATACATCAAACACTGACAATTTCACTTTCTATTTATATATCATTATTAACATTTTTGGATGAAAAGGTGCTACTGACTACTGATACCATAAGTGAACTTATTAGGTGCTTTTTATGACTGGGTAAAAAGGTTTATGTGGTTTTCGTTATGCATAAATCGTTGGTGAATAGAGAGGTGAAAAAATAAATAAATCATAAGATGGAATCCGAGGGACATCTTGGCCGAATATTCCTTTTAAATTTTAAAGAACTGCAAGAATTTTAAAATGAAATAAGCTGTTTTAATATATTAACTAAAATAAATTATAAATAATATTGAAATTGTTATTGACGTTAGGAAAACAAATGTAAAAAAAATTTCATTTACTTAGGATTGTTTATCTAATCTGAAACGGGAGAAAGCACATGGTAACGTTGATCTAATGCACATCAAAATATAGAACAGAAGACTGAGACAAAGTGAGACAAATAAAGAAGATGTAGCGGTAAACTAACCAAACACCTCCTCCCCCTACAACAAAAATGGTTGTCATTCATACTTAATGTACTCTTAATGACTCTTATGCACACACACAAACTAAAATAATACAAATTATGAATCTATTCAGTTTACAAATAATAAATTTCATTAATTATTACAAATATAAATATACAAATATATATGTGTGTGTATATGTATAATATATCTTCACAGTTGACTGCATCTCTCAATTGATGATTTTCTTCAAAATCGAAAAAGTTGAATAAAATCTATGCTCCAATAGATTTAAAAAATAGAACAAGCAACTAAATTATGGTTAGCCAAACCCATCAGAGTTTAAAAAAACAGACACTAAAAAGGAGGATAATACAAATTTCACGTAATTTAAGCTTTATAGCTGTACATCTATTTCACAACGGACCTAAAATATTGGATGGAAAAAAAAAGAAAAAAAGAAAGAAAAAAATTGGCACAGAACTGACTGTGACATACAGTATGATTAACACATTACTGAAGAAAATAGTGACAACCTAAAATAAAATTATTAAACAATTACAGTTCCTTAAATATTTACATAGCTTGCACTTAACATGACAATATTTTTCTTACATTTCATTTTTATATTATTTTTTTTTGGGGGGATGGGGGAAGAAATATTGTCATGGGGGAGACAAACATGCCCACTCACATCAAATATAATTCATAAATCATAAATAATAATACATGTAACATTTAACAACAACAACAATAATATATCAAATAAGGAATAATGACAAATTAATAAAATATGGGAGTATCAGACAGCATTAAAATCAAATCAAAACATATGATGAGAAAAACACAATCAAATACACACATTGACATTCACAAAAAAAAAACAAACAACAACACTGTATTTCAGTCAGAGAGAAGAATCAAGGAAAAGATCACGGACAGGACATTTCAAATGGTAAATACAACCACTGGATTTTAAATGAACATGGACGTGGTTGCCGGTTGTCCCAACTGGCTATTCAGCCTTGAAAAATGCTACTACTACTAAAGAATAAATTTGAATATACAATTGATTTACTCCAGCCACAGTAGTTGGTCACTGCAAACTCATTCATCATGCTCCCAAACAATCACCATGTCCATGAATTATTTTCTCAACCAGAATTTGTTAGTGTCGAGATAGAGACTGATCCAAGAAACAACTATGACTTGTTCTATAATTTAATGCTTATCATCGAATGTCAACAAAACAACACCAGACCAACGAACAAGACATATAAAGACAGTCTAATCCTGGGGTCAAAGTTTTTGATAAATCAAATCTATTTTCTTAAAATAAATTGAGTCAAAAATGAGATATTACCCAAGTCTATTTTTTCATTTTACCTACATATATGTAAGAAGATCCATCAAATCGTCAAAGTTGATAAGACATGATGTAACAATGGTTAAATAATAAAAAGTAATTAGCCAGAAATTTTTTTAAAGAAAAAGAAGACAAACTGACTAAATAAAAGTACAAAAGATTATTTGCAATATAACTACAAATACTAATCATTCTATAATTATTACATAGTCACAAAAAGTAACAGAAAAGAACTAAGAGATTGGTGCTGTTCTCCATTTATTTCTTTGAAATATCAAAATCAAGGAGAGTGTAGGTAATGGGTGTTACAGGGTTTTGGGAGGGTGGGGGTGAGATGACGTACACTAATGTGTGAAGGTGTTTGGCAGCTGCAAAAGTTATCTTAACTAAAAATAGTTATGATAGTCAGTCGATGATTCTAACCAAATTTACAGTTACACTAATTCAAGCGAGAGATGACCTTTTGTGAAACAATATTATAAATGAAGTCACAAATATAAACCAGTTATAGTGATTATTTGTCTTAAATATAGTAATATCTTGATAACCAAATGATGATTTTCATTCTCATCACAAAACACACAGAGACAATAAATAGGAAGAAACTTAAGTCTTATAGCTTGATTCACATTAGGGTACTCTTTGTTTCTAATCTACAAAAATTGTTAAGAAGTGACAGGGCGAGATGAGATTACTATTTACAAGCATACACTTTCAATGCTTCATATTATTTAGATAAATAAAATAATCCATAACAATAAAAAGTAAACACATATTTATCGCATGTATAGAATAGGTGTTTAAATTTTTTCAAAATATGCCAAGACTTTGATATGCAATATCAGCTAAAGCATGCTATGTATTCACTTTTGGTAACAAACATAGCCAAATGTTAAAATTTCATTACTATTAAAAAGTATTCTTTTATAATTAGTTTTTAGTGATTGCAAGTCAAAAACTTCAATATCGAGCTTACTAATGTAACTGAGTAGGAAAATCAAACAATTTTAACCCTGCAAAATAAAAACTGTTCAGTCAACTGCAATTGCGAAAGAAACACATAATATTGTGAATATGTTGAACATTTCATAATCAGATTGAAAGAACTCTTTTATCTCAGATAAACAATTTTTATAATCTTTTACAGGAAGATAATTTTGTTCTATGTAAGAATTTTTACAGCAGATGTAAAGCACTCTAATCATCTTAATAATTTGAGAGAGCACTATATAAAAGTTTATCATTATTATTATTAAGAAAGAGTGGATTCGATCACAATTGCAAGAGAAGTCCCAAATAAGAATTGAAAAACATAAATGTTATGCATTGATAAGCGATATTAAGTAAGATCACATAACATCTAAACATATTTCAATTTCACCTCAGATTCCCAACTTGAACCTAATGGATTACCTCTTATATAATTCGTTAAAATATATAGAAAACGTATGCAGAACAATGACGTGCATTCAGACAAGTGCTTGCGACTCAAATTGTGAAATTACAGCAAGCAATACCAGAAGGAAGTGGTACTAATGTTCATATGAAACAGGAAGAGAGATTTCTCTATTTTTTTCGATATTGCATTTTTTGACATGCCTTCAATTTAATAAACACTTCACATCCTACTTAGCTTTCTTGCAATTTATATCCCTTTTACAAAAAGGATACGATACAAATTTTTCAGTTTGACATTTCATTGCCATCAAACACATAACTTAAGAGGTTATAGCTCATCAAAGTCTTGGACGTCTTTTTTTTTTAAAAAACACCTGATATTTGAAGACTTAGAACGGATAAGCATTTCTGAGCATAAAGTACACAGAGCCAGCTGACAGTCGATTGTTTTTCCTTGACAATACAAAATATTATACTGATAAATATAAATAAATCATTATAAATTATGAGAAGAGAGGTAAATTGAGTGGCAAACTAACTACATAAATAATGGGCATGGTAGGATATCAGTGATGGGACTGATTTGGTTGAATAATAGTAATAACAATGATAATAATAGTACGCTTCATTTTCTTTTGAAAAACTTCATAAGTTTCCTATATGATTAATTATTCATTATATTACACTGGTTGATTATTTCAAAAATTAAAGATAAAGCACCCATTCTTAAAATGGTAACTCCTAAGACAACATGAGTTATGAAATCATTTATGATCAATATACAATTATCCAAATCAATAATGAAAAAAGATTTAATAAAAAAAATATATAATATAAATAAACAGGAAGGAAGAAGCATGAAAGTTGCAATGAGGTATTAACTACAAAACTTAAAAAGAATGAATGCAATTTTAACAAACTATAATTATAAAGGATAAGGTACATTGTGTGACTGTATTTTACTTAGGGGTAAAACTATCATATTAGCCAGGGGCTGGGGGAGAATGATGATTCACGATATCTCAAGTCTATTCAGTTTGCAATCCACTTTTGTTTTCCTTCGTATTAAAAAAAGAAGAAAAGGGATCAAAATATCAATACATGAAAATATGATATATTTCATGGAATACGATTCCCACACAACTGACATATGCATGAACATTATTTACTGGGCTGACTGATGGATCAAAATTAAATGAGTCGTTAATTTAAAAAAAACAAAAAAAAAAAAACCCCACCCCAACCTAACCCTGCAAACATGGTAAGAATTGTTATCACATGCACACTTACAACTCCACTACAATGTACAGCAGGAACATCATGCATGGCTATATTACACACATAGCAATAGGGATATACAATAATATACAAGGATAGTCATCATATCTTCAGCCATCTTTCTATGGGTATTCTTTCTCTCCATAGACAAGTTACAAAGCACACTTTTTTTTTGAAGCATCTACTTATATTATAAACAATCTTTTAATTTGCTATCAGATGATTAAAGGAAATAGAAAATGAAAACAAAGAAATATATTTGATCACAAGAGGTATGCTTTTGCTGCCAAAAAAAAGAAAAAGAAAAGAAAAGTGAAAAAATAATACTAAAAAAATAAATGAAACAAGCCTCAAAAGGATAGACATGAGAATGAACAGTTAAAATAAATATCATTTGATCTATATGGCCATGCTGAGTGCTCTTTTAAGTCTTAACTAGCATGAAACCTAAACAAAATTGTTCTGAACAGTATGGAATATGTGAAAATTGAGACAAAATACAAAGGGGGACATATAAAACCCTGCAATCGGAAGTGGAAAATAGAACATTTCAATTTTGCATGTTGTTGTGTTAACTTTGATTATTTCCGGCAGCATCCCTACTCTCACGTAAAGGCAATTGTTTTGTTCAAAAGAAAGGATTATCAAAAATATCTCATTAAAAAAAAAAAATTATTTTTAATAAATGAGAGAGAAAGAAAAGTAAAAAGAAAGAAAAAGAAATTGATTCCTCTAATAACATTTTGAAATCATAAGGCAAATAAGAAAGTGTAATCTATTTTCCGATGACCCTGATATAAAACGACCATAAAACAGACCAACTCTATGACTTGTGACTAAAAAACAACATATTCTAGAAAAAAAAACCTTTCATTGAACTCCAAATCTAGACTGTATGGAAATCTTTTCTAGTTGGATTATTTGTTACAACTTTCTTATTTTTTTGTGTGTGTAAAATTAAGTATTCTGGAAATAAATAAATAAACAATTGAAAGTGATATAATTTTGTATAATTTCAACGTTATCTCACTTTCTGATTGGAAAAGGAAAAAATATATGTATAAAATGAGTTTTATTATCCATCCATTACGAAAAAGGCAAAAAACCCGACCTAAGTGATGGAAGAATATGGTTCTATCTTATTTTGATATAAACCCAGGTTATAACAACAGCAACAACTGTAACAAAAAAATTCTTTTAAAAATGTGTAACAACTTCTTAAAAGAGAAATCAATTACCACACGAACTATCAAACATTTACATAACAGAGGCATGAAACCTAAATGTATGTTTTGGCACAAGAAGGAAAGTAAAATCATAAAATGAAAAACAAAATATTCTTGAAAAAAAAAAAAAAAAAAAAAATTTAATGAAAGGAAAAAAGAAAAAAAGAATTCAAAATTTGCTACAGCTCAAATTTAATGAATGAAAAGAAAACGAAAAGAAAAATTGTCTCTGGATAAAGTAAAATGATACAGAGAACGAAACTGTAAAAGGAATACATTCTCTATAAATGAAACATACCAAAATTAGTATAATTAGACGGATATTATAGAATGACTTCTTGATAATTGTGACTGCTTCTTGGACAGTATCTTGTTAATGAAGGAAAAGGGATGACAACGAGAAGAACCAAGCATCAGATGTTCTTTAGATAAAATTTGTTAGAAAATCATTTTTTTTTTATAAAACCCAATTCAATAATATAAAAAAAAAACAAAAACTGATAATGATGCTTTAAAAATAAAACTCAAATATGTGACAGCATGGTAAGGGATAAGCACAATTGAACTTATATAATTAGCATGATCAAAGAAGTGGAACTGCAAATCATATATAGACACAGTTTACTTCTTTTTTAATTCTTGAATGAAGACTCACAGCATATGACAATTTCCAATCAAAAGCAGTGAAAATGATAAAGTTATAAATATTTCAACAGTGGGCTTATTTATGTCTCATACACATCCCACAATATAAATATTAACTTCTTAATGATGTTAAGACTTTGTCTTGTTCTTGCTGACCATTTCCAACCGTTCCAACTTCTTCCACAGTTCTTCCCTGTCTTTTTCTTTCTTTTTCTCCCTGAAAAAAACCCACGATTGATATTTTGTTTATTGGGCATTGCTACACAACTTTTTAGGGACAATTTACTAACACAAGTAACATTTGAGGCGGATAGGTTTTAAGATAAGTCACCAAAGACATTAATTCAGTAATAAATTAAAGATATGTACAGTGTAAAAGACATTTTATTACAAAAAAAGAAAAAAAAGAATAAAAAATAAAAATGTGAAAAAAAAAACAATGAAAAATTCAATACTGAATACTTATAACAGTAAGATTGAATTGCCAGGTAAATGAACAACAAATTGGGTAGAAAAAATGGCAAACCAGAATATTTTTTTCTGGTACAACATTTGCATACACTTTTAATTTTTAAGAAATGCCATACTTGTGTCATATTGTACAGTAGGATATAATCTGTCTATGCCAAAAAAGAACACGAAAACCTCATAAGACTTTTCATCATTAGAGTCAAGCTCTGATGGAAATCTTGAGATACTTACTTTTGCCTGTCTGATTTATAATTTGCGGTCAATTCATCAAACAGCTTGCTATTCATCTCCATGAATGTTTTCAGCACATTATAAACCAATGCAACTATGGTCTGGTTCCAGTGATCCTTTGAGATGCGATATAGAGCTGGGAACATGATGGGAAGCACCGTGTTGGAATTTTCCTCTATCAAATTCATTATGTACTCATTGTTCCAAAAGTACAATGCCCTTTCTGCAACCTAGAGGATAAAAATGCACCATGAAGATGTTATGCAGGGACTTATCTGTAAATATTTTTGACATAAAATTTATTTGGCCAAAAGGCTATCCTCCATCTGGCCACAATACATATATATATAAATACCACTTTGTGTGTGTGTGTGTTGCCGCTAATCTTATAAACCGCTGGACATACGGTATTCATATATTTTCATTATCAATTGCAATGAACTGAGGGTGGTTTTAGGATTATTGAATTGACATTATTGCCTTTGGTTTATCCGCCTTACTCTTTAAGTAAGCAATTGTCTAGCAATTGAAAAGAAAAAAAATTCGAATTTCGACATTCATAAGAATTATGAGATATTAAGAGATAATAGATCTAGAGACAGACCCATTCTTAGAAGTTAAATCCTGATCTAAATCTAAGCAATTGGAGATCGGGAATTTCTTCGAAACTTGAACAACAAAAAAAAGCCACAGGCTCGGTGGTCTAATCGATAGCGCGAAGGGCTACCAAACGGCGAGCTATGGGTCCAAAACCTATCCCATAGGTTGTTTTTTCTTCTGTCTCCCCCCCCCCCCTTAATTGCGATTAACTTTTGTTCTTTATATTGATGTCTTTTTTTCCTTTGCTTATTTCCTATTCTTTTACCTTATTTATTCACTTTTAATATTGCGTATTTATTTATATATTATTTTTATTATTGTGGCTTCCCTGTCGACCAAGCAGTGGATGGGTAGCTAGATCTATTTAGATCCGGCGAAAGTAGAGTCGTTATGGAAAGCAATGTGGCAAAACCACCACGCGAATATCTCACTCTCCGCTCAATAATGAGTTTGGGAAAACTTTACCTTTTAACTCAAATTTTGTGGCCATTCGCAATAGATCTAATTATCTCCTGCTTTAGGTTCACAGGTAATTTTTCATTATGAAAGTTACTATACAACTACTGTCTTCTGTTGAACTTGATATCACCTTTGGCACTTTAGAACTTCCTGCACTGAAACATTTTAATTTTCAATCATTGTGTTGTTTAACTATTGCAAGCAATGCTGCAATGGTCAGTATGATCTAGCTGTCTAGATCTAGGCCTATTTCTCATATTCTAGATCTAGATTTAAATAAAGTATTTAGCTTTAGCGGAGTGGACAGAAATTTATGTTATTCTTTGCATCCATCTGAAGTATATTGATTTGTCTCACTACTTAACATTGGAAATACATCCATGTACTCTTTTTCCCGAGCAACCGCGTGCCAGCTAGTAAGACATAAAATATGATAATGGCCAAATGGATGACTGGATGGAATGTTTTCATCAACACTAATTTCAATTCAAAAGCAAACATTTTTTAAAAAGGATATAGGCGTCCTAATTTTAGAGATACAGTAGGTTTGACGAGAGTGCCCTCCGTAATCTGTAATGCTATATGAGGCTTAAAATTCCTTATCTTTTTCACTAAATAAAATAGTGATGCTGTAAAAGTAAAAGAGCTGTTATATTCAATGACAAGAAGTGAAATAAATCTATTTCAGTTCCTTTCAACCCCTTTACATTTACTCTATTCCAATATGTTGCATTAAACAATATGTTGTCGCTGTCATTTCATAAAGTATGAGTGAAAAATAAGAAATTTTGTGGGGGTGACACAATTATACGGCAAAATGAGACATGCAGTATCTTAGACGTTTAGATCAAGCAAGAAAATGAGCATTCTCTATTGACCAATTTTATTCCTGTTAAAAGCGAGGTGAACGACAAAACACAAACCAGAAAACTTTTAGTTGACGTTTATAGAATGACAGCGACAAGGTTTGTAAAATTTATAAATGAAATAATTATAATAAATCATAAATTATATATCAATGTGCTGTTAAAAATATCAACCGAATTTAAAGATAAATAAATAATTGTAACTGACACTGGATTATCAAGGACAAAAGGAAACCAGCCTTGAACCCTAGTTTGATAAACCTGCATCAGAGTCACTATAACAAACTGTTCTACCGACCAACATTAAAAGGATGCCATATTCTGATACCTTTGAACATTGTTTTCTGTCTGATACTCACTTGAAAGTGTGGGCTTGATACACAACGAGCTATTTGTCGAAATAGATCTTCCTGAATGCGTTGAAATTGGGTGGGCTCAATCACATCGAGAATTTCTTCAACCTCTCCAAGAAACATCACCTGGAGTGTACAGCAATATTATTTGAAAAGGATTCGTTTAGAATAATAATTTGTTATTTATTGTATAGAAAATAGGTATCAATCAAAATTATTACATTTTTACTATTACTCGGGTATGGTAGGCTATAATGCCTATGCGGCAAAAAAATAAATTAATAAAAAATGTAAAGCATGCCTATTCATCTTAGTACCAGGCATATAGGCCTACTTGTCTTTCTGCCAAAAGTCAAAGAATCTTTTAGATTTTGAAAACATTTTGATGCATTACCTCTTTCTGACTGCATGTCTTTGGCCAGAATTTCAGTAAGCCCTTTATCACCTGGAAAAAAGAAATGAGATGAGAAAAAATGAATATTAACTCTATTACTCTATATACATCGCTCCAACTACAATTACACTAAAAAAGTACTGTGTACCATTTTAGATAACTAAAGAACCAGTAAGAAAGCGAAGAGTCAATGCTACAACTACAAGTGATGTTAAGGCTATGCTTGATATCTGAGCAAATTTAGAATTAAGTGATAGAGTTAGTAAGGAATTATCTTTGCGTAAATTACTTTTTATGGTATGATTGACAATGATACTTCTCTTAACTGCAATAGCCAATAGACATACCTCTTCAGTCAAAGCTGGATCCTTCTCCAAAAACTGGACAACACAATAAGCAAGCTTAAAAAGGGATGAAAAAATTTAAATCAATTTGTATACCATGACAATATCTTGAAATCTTTCAATTAGTCATATCATGTTGCTTTCAACACAACTACTGCTAGTTCATAAATTAACAATGTGTCAGATAATTCCGTTTGAGAACATTAAAAACAGGAACTCAATTTCCCCTCAAATTAAGTACAGCTGGTCTCTCTAATACGAACACCATTCCCAGCAATTTGTTCGGATTACAGAATTTTCCAAATGAGGGAATTCTAAACAACAATAAGAACTATATTTGTTCTCAGAAAATTGTGCAGATTAGAGAGAATAGACTGTAATGGGTTTTGAATTACTTCTATTATATCGACAAAATTGTCACAGGGGTTCAGTACAATGACTATATTATTTCATTATGACCGATCTCTTATGAAGAAAACAGCTATTTGCATGTAGCAAAAATGCTTGTCATGTTTGAAAATAATCAAGTAAGATATGAATTCACATAGTGAGAGTAGCTATTCCTCATTAACACATTCCCCTGAATAAAGTAAATAAATGAAGTGATTATTCTTGCTGCTTGCTAAAAACAGATCAAACCCTAGGCCGAAAGACAATGCTTTTGGTTGACTAAAACCAGAGAAGAAATTATCTTAGCTACTGTAAGCAGGATGGTTACTGGGTGGCCTGCCATTGACCAAATTATCTGCTTCTGCCATAATACAAACTAAAAAAATGTAGTGTAGCGACTAAAGAGGGCATAACATTTTTTTAAAATGAACTGTGGTCGTATGCTGAATAAATTTGTTAAACTCAATCGTTAACGCAAAACCTCTGGAGCCAAAGAAAATGTTGAGGAAAGAACACTGTTGTTTTTTTTAAAAGAAAGAAAACACAAACCAACAAAACGATCTAGTTTAGAGATCTAAAGTCCATCTAGAATGCCTGCAGTAATTAAACTTCAATACAAGTCAACTAATTCTCAACATAAAGAAGACCAATAATTCAATCTTTGAAATCATAGCATTACAGTCAGCCCTCTCTAATACAGATCCCTCCTTTCTCCGAACGATTTTCTGGAAACGGATTTTGTTCTTATTATTTCTTAGTATGCTAAACCGGAAATTTGAATTCCGAATCCGAACCCCCCCTTAAGAACGACTCGCTACTTTTATCTGCGAACATGTCTTAATCGATGTCTAGTTTTCATTTGTCCAGTCGTTTGGTCATTTCTAAATAAAAATGTATGATATCGCTTTTCCCACAGTTTGTGACAGGAATGCTGTGACACAAGTTCACGTTTGTTAACTTTTTTTCGCTTCAAGATTATCAAGAATTGAGACGGGAGGACCAGACGTACTTTTCCCACATCTATGCGATAAGATCCCAGACAGGCCTTTCTCTGCCCTTTGTCTATGATGCACGGGTTGTGTCATTCACTTGTGACGGGTGATTGCATTAAATTGTGAATGAATGAGCAGCTGAGGTAAGTTGTCGATTGCGTTGATATGACTCCACCCCCTTTTATTTGAGGCGATGGCGTAGGTGTTCGTTTTGACCACTTATATTGTCTGTTTTGTTCATTGATCTAAAGCTTGGATATTCAGTCGTAGCTGGCTGACCTCACCACTAGACCCTAAGACTAACTTGTGTCCAAGGCTAAGTCTAAACATATTGTCAAAGCGTAGAAGAATAGAGATAACCCATCGGGTGAAGCGAAAGTTGGTGAAAAAAAATGACAATAACCCAAAGATGACATTGATAATAGCGGAGCTACGATATTTTGGAAAAAGTTTGCCCTTGAAATGGGTAAATCAACAATCAGTGGTATAACAAAAGCAAAGAAAGACTTTGAGTACAGTAATGGTAATGTTTGCTTTGTTGACTGCTTCTCTCTCAGTGATATAACGAAAGCTAAAGAGAAGTGGCTGGCCATTAGCGATAACCAGACTGCCCTTAATGCAAGGACAAAAATGTTGACTGCTTCTCTCACTCTCTCTCTCAGTGATATAACGAAAGCTAAAGATAAGTGGCTGGTCATCAGCGATAACCAGACTGAAACCCAACCGAAAACAAGTTTCTTTTGAAAACTGCTTCCCTCTCTCCCCCTTACATATGTGTATTGTAGTCAGTGCCACTTCAATTGCATCCGAGTTACATAACTATACGTTATGAGGTCCTCTCTCGAATGATCATGCAATCCTAACAAGTTGCAGAGAACAGAGGTATTCGGATTAGAGTGGGCTGACTATATCACATTCATACACCCACACATTTACTATGATTATATTTTTATACAAGTTGTCAATTACGTTTGGTTTTTTATTTAGGGTTTCGTAACTACCTGTGGATATAGATTTCTACATTATCTTGACATACCATTGCACTGGTAGATGTATAATTCAATGTGGCCAACATTACTCTTGCCTTACCATGCAACACACTAACAAAGACAAATACAGACATCTTGAATAAAGATCAATATCATTTTTATCATCTTTTTTGCTTCCTTGTGGAACTTGGCAAAGGGATAATTATGTTTTTGATTGAAGTTTATAATGAGTTTACTTCAACTTCATATTAAAACTACAAATTGACCAGTAACCACAATGATGAAAATATAGTTGGAATTTTATTTTCAGCATCTGGCAAGAATAATGGCTGCCTTAAATAAAATTAAAATCAACTGAAAAGATTTTATACTGACTTACCTGAGCATGGTAGAGGCCTAAACTGCGTGATTTATGAAGAGGAATCAACACCTTCATTAAAAACAATCTATGCTCCGCTTTGAGAGGCAAGGCAAAGCCATTGATGATGCTTCCTAATATTTCAAGCAATTCCCCTACACCATTAAATTGTTCAGTTTCATATATGAACCTAAAGGGGTAAGAAAAGAAAAGATAAATTTCAATGACAGAAGGATATTAATTGTTTATTTTACCTCGTCCCCATGCTGATATTGTCTCCGTAAACAAAGCAAAAGAATTAAATTCAAAAAAGAAAAAGAGAAAGAGAAGTAGTGAATTGAAATATATCAGTAACTAGCATCTGAAGATTCTTATAATTAAATAAATAAAAATGTAAAAAACGAAAAGGAGTATTAAAGATTAAGAATGGAGAGGCATTAAAGGAAGCTTAATAAACAAATGTATCAATTGTGATAAAAGAAGAAAACTTACTTCAGGAAGATATTGTTAATTTGCTTCCTAATAAAAGCTCTCAACCCAAGAAATTTGCCATATATTCTATGGAGAACAGTCTTTAGAAAATCTCTTTCACGCGGGTCTTCACTGTCAAATAGCTCAAGGAACTGTAAAAAAAATAATAATAATAAAAATGACCAAAACATTTTTCATTAAATTCATCTTTCAAGGAACTTTTCTTAGAACATTACCCTTGGTCGACATGATGAAGGAACAAGACATTTCTTAGTCATTATACCCACAAAGGATAAACTTCGCTTAATTTGAAGAATAACCGATAATTTCAATAGCTTACTATAGAAAAGCTTCATTCACTGATGCCCCTTTTATATACAAAACCAGTTAATAAAGAAATGATCAATTTTGATACAAAATCAGTCTACAAAGAAATGATCACATAAAGTTTTTAAGAAAATTGTACCTGAAGCACAAATCTTTGGTCTATAAACTTTTTTGCCAAACTGGGCTGGAAGTCTGGAGATTCTAGAAAGCGCAGAAAAAACTCATACACAATCTGAAATCAAGAGCAGAGGAACAGTATAAACCAATTTCACACAGAATATTTCTCAGCAAGATTCAGTTTATGGCCAAATCAGCTTACAGTAAAAAGTAAATAAATGTATAACTTACGCAATGTAACAAAATAAAAGATTAAAAAGAAATTGTAATTACAAGAAATCCTATAAAAAATGTATCAATTAAAAGAAAAAACCCCACAGTAACTTGTATTATAATAGTTTAAATGGAGATTTATTATGAAGAATGTACCACAAGTAGATAGATACAAGCTGCCTTACTTGTAAATGAGGAAAAGAGGCTTCTAATGTGGGATCATCCTCTTCTGGGTCAAAGTCAGGATTATCATTTGGAGGAAGAGAACGGAAGATGTTGCAGGCAATCTGAAAGTAAGCATGTTGGATTTATGAGGCAAAATATAATGAAGCCTGAAACTAACAAATCAATGACATCCAGATCATCTAGCACAGGGGTCATAGTGCTCAGGACAAAATTATTTCCAGGAGATTCAAATAGAAAACAATTAAATGAGTGGGTTATTGGGTGGAGGATGGATAGTTTTTGATGATATACGGCAGTGTTTCTCCTGATGCAACTTTTTTTTTTTTTTAAAACAACAAAGAAAGCTTTTAAAAAAAAGTAATTCCACGTTAAAACATAAAAAATTACGTTGAATCATTACACAAACATAAAGCATAAAGTACCGTATAGACCAACAAGACTCCTTATTTTGTATTCTCGGCTTTCTGCCGTTGATGATCTTTGGTTTTGGTTTTTTGTGGGGGGGGGGGGGGGGGGGGGGGGGGGCGGGGGGGGGGGGGGGGGGGGGGGGGGGGGGG
>JASKDV010000011.1:55044-70089 GCA_032466395.1 Aegires albopunctatus | reverse complement strand
AGAGAGAGAGAGAGAGAGAGAGAGAGAGAGAGAGAGAGAGAGAGAGAGAGAAAGAGAGAGAGATAGAGAGAGAGAGATAGAGAGAGAGAGAGAGAGAGAGAGAGAGATAGATAGATAGAGAGAGAGAGAGAGAGAGAGAGAGAGAGAAAATATATGGCCTACCTTTAGGCTTGTCAGGCACTCCAAGAGGAACAACAATTTTGCGCACAAGAAACTCTGAACGAAGCCCGTCCGTCCCAACTTCCCTGCGTTTCAACAGCTCAGTGGTGGTGATTTCTGTCTCCGTAGATACCGTATTAGTACCCCCGGCGGGTGGCTTTGCCGCCATGTCATCCCACCTCAGGCACGCCCACATAATTCTCAACTGAAGGGCAGCAGCTGACAAAGAGGACAAGGTCATGGTACGATACCGCCATCCAGTTTTGAAGAATGGCCGTGGACATGGATAAGGCCAACAAACGTTGTTTATCTTACAGTTGTAATTGAAGTACTGGCTCTCTCTTTTGGAGCCCACCCTCGCCAATTTCCTCAACTCATTTCTGTCTAGGACGAGGATGCTCTTCAACCTGGACGCTGTTTCAAACCTGTGGCACATCGGCAGTCGACCGTTTTTGGACACTCGATTTACCTTCTTTGAGGTCAGGAGTGAGAACTTTCCTAATTTGAAACCGCCAGACGTGTGATGCTTTGGGGGAAGTCTGGCCTTTAGGTCTTCCAGGCTAGTATTGACGACAGTGCTGGACAGGACCTGGGAAGAGGTAAGGCTTATTCCTGTCCTTGTGCTGGCTTCTACAGCTTTCTCCGCCATGGTCTTGATCACCAAATTCTTAACAATTTCAGATACAGAGGAACTTTTAGAGCTATCAGATTCAACAGCGCTATCTCCAGCACTCGTCAATGAAAACTCTCTCTTCTTCTCTGGTGCCGATGTCTCTGTAGATTTGGATTCTGTCTTCTTGTCTCCTGAAGAATTCAACAGACTAGGTGTCACATGACTGTCCTTAACCCCTTCAATGTCAACCTCCTCATCCTCCGTGCTTGTGTCCAGCTTTTTCACAATCTTAGATTCATTTCCTCCCACTTCTGAATTCTTCATGTTTTTATCTGTTGTTTTATTCATATCATCTTTTGACTCCTGCTGGTTTTGATTGAAAGGTGCACTTTTGTCTGATTCCTCACTCTTGTTTGCAAGTTCATTCTCATTACCTTCCTTTGGTTTCTCATTCTGCATTGTACCCTTGTCATTACTAACATCATCATCAGTTTTTGGCCCTTCAACGGCTTTGTCGGGTGTATTTTCATTGCTGACGGCTGTTTCTGGTTTACTTGCATGATTGTCAGAAATTGCTGTATATTTATTATCCTCGACTGGTTTTTTATTTTTCATTGCATAAAGCTGCCTGCATGAAGGCGAATAACAAGAAATGTTCAGATCATTTTCTTTTCTATGGCAAATTGAATAACATGAATATGGCAATGTTGGAGATGCTTTTTCCGATGTTTTAGCTGCTGGTGTGGGCGATGATTTCTTCTCAGTATTGATGTCACCGTTCAATAATTTCAACTTTTCTGCCTCTTTCTTCTTCTCTTTTTCCTCTTTTTTTCTTTTAGCGGTTTCAATGGCCTGATTTAGTTTCAACTTGAGGGCAATCTGAGTTTCGATGGTAAGTCTCTGCTTCCTTTCAAACTCATCTTGCCGCAAGCGCCTTTCCAGTAAGTTATCCAGCTTTGATGGCCTTGCAACCTTCGAATAGTGAGTCCGTTTCTGCAATGCCTCACTCACGTTAATAGTGTCATCTTCAACTTTTGGTGGGTGCTTCTTCAATATTTCAAGTGCTACTGTAGCTTCTTTGGTCTCCTTATATTTATTTTTCATGAAGGAGATAAAGTCCTCATAATATCCATCCAACCTCGTCTGCTTTGCAGATTTTTTCTTCACGACTGGCTTTTCGAGCACAGGCTCTTCCTTAATGTCGACGACATCGGCCTCCGCCATCACTTTATCTTTACTATCTCCTTGATCGGCATGGGTCTCAGATTTAACTTCTTGGTCATCATCTCCCACCTCCATTTTTTCCACTTTGATGGAGGGACTTCCCGTATCTGTTTTACTCTCTGACATAGACTCTTTCACATCATCTTGAGTCTCTGAGCATTCCTCACCACTTATTGCATCAGTCATTTCAATATCCTTGCTATTGCCAGAAGACTCTCCCTTGGTCACATCTGAAGCTTTTTCCAGAAGCTCCTTTGAATCATTTTTTGAATTTTTTGAAACGTCCTCTCCAGAAGCGATGGTTGCCTTTACCAACCGTTCCTTAATCTTCTGAGCTATCCCACGTAGACCCACTGTTCCTTGAGGAACTTCCCGATGGCGCCATGTTGAACTAAGCCACCGCCATCCATTACCACCCGTGACACGGTATTCCTCTCCTTTGAGCTTCCATATCTGTGGAATAGGCCGAAATATAAATATAAATCAAAATGGTTTTCAATTAACTAAACTTATCCTGTATTTGCTTTACATAAGAAAATATCCCATCTCTGCTTTTTTTTTCAATTTAAAAGGATTGCTGAATAAACATTATAGATCAACAGATGATTACTAAGCCAAAGATAAATAACATTAAGCATATTAAAATGAATATATAATTTTTGTAATTTAGAGAATGCTCTGAATTCTTGCAACAATACTCAATTTGATTCAGTCCAACTTACATCCACTAAACTTCACATGAAAATGTAGGAATGCATGATAGTGGTCAGTGACTAGTTGTTTTTCCGTTTGATGGTCATTTTTGGTGAAAATATTGGACCTTTTGTGAAATCCGTGCTTTTAAATTTGGGAATTTTCAAAAATTCATATAAATTAAATCATGAAGCATTTTTCCATTCTAAAGAATAACATATTTATTAACTATACCAAGTGAAAGAAATATAAAATTTGAGATAAGTTTGAAGAATTAGTTATTTTTTTAGTGATCAGTTGCTTAGTCTCTTCATTTGAGGAAAACCAAGTTAGTGACTTCAATAAATGTCTAAATAAACAACATTTTTTTTTGTATGGACATAATAAAGACTTGCCTGGTGCTTCAATCCTAATGTGTATTTAATCCATATGAGGGGCCGAACATCATCTTCATCCTCTCTTCTCCTCCTCTGTTCTTTCTCTTTCTTCTTCCACTCTTCCCTATCTGACACAGTGATGCGACTAAGTCGAACGTGACCTGTTATCAATAACAACACATGGGACATTAAAAACCAAAACTTTGTTATGATTATGTAAGACCTGAAAAGGACATTTTGAATTGTATTACAGACCATGAAAAAAAAAATATAATCATATCACAGACTAAGTTATTACAGCCAAACAACAGATTACTTGGCACTGTTGATTTCAAACTCACTACTACTACTACTACTACTCAAACTTACTACTACTACTAATAATAATAATAATAAAAATGTACTTCTGAATTGCACAGCACTCTTCTTAAGAAATGAGGGCTCTGAATGAATACCCCCATAAATCCATGATGACAATCACACTTTGTTTCCCTAGTTCAAATATGAAGAGAGATGAAATATCAATCTTCAATTACATCAACCTACATAAAAATTACTTACCTATAGCATCATGCCACACTGGGTTAAAAACACAGGGTTTGATACATGCTTCTAGAACTGACAAGGCCAAGGCAAAGTCCCGGGGTGTTTGCGACATTTGCACCGCCTTCTGCCATTGCTGTTTATGGGTTGGCCAATTACTGTGCATAAATGGGGCCTGTAGATAAAACATCACAGTCATTGGTAGTGGCAAAGAAAAAAACTATACAATTGTTGATAATAGTCGTTTGCTATATATTTCTTAAAAGTAAAATACAACTTCACTGGGTTAATTAGCAGGGTACTGAATCTCATTAATGTTCACGATTTGATTTTTATTTTTTAAAGCCTTTAAACATTGAAGGAAAGAGGATTTGCCTAAATAATCTCACAAAATATAATTCTATGTCATGCAAACATTTTGTACAGGGCAATCCCATTTTCAGGAGGATATCGGTAATTGTCTTATTTAAATGAGGGGAGAGAGTTTTTTTGTTTTCAGGTTTTCTATGGAAATTATTGATACAATGAAGAGCCTGTATGCCAGTATGGTTAACAAAAAAAAAAGTGTCTCTACAACCAAAGAAAACAAATTAAAAATAATGTCATAAATTCAAAAACCAATCTCATTGAAAAATCATGTTTTCCAGCAGCAGTTGGGGATAAAATTTGTCTTATTTTATGGTAAATAGTACAAGTGGCAAAAATCCTACTGCAAACATAATTGTTTAAGTGCCCGGATGCCTGAGCCATATCATATTCAGATAAATACCTGAATATTTGATTCCAGGGCAATGATGGTCAAACGGAGAGTGGATAGGATACAAGACTTGTTGCCAAGGACATTTCCACTCCATTTGAACTCAAAAGTTTGAGTCATTGAGAATTTATGGCTAAGATGTCTTCTCTTGTCTCGCTCCTCGTTGTGTTGATGTTTGTTTAATGCTAAGGTATTGGTGGTGTATTGGTTCTGATATTGCTTGTATGAGCCATCCGCACCTAAAATTAGAAAAAATTTTAATAAATAAAAATAATGAAAAACAGGACACAAATAATGCAAAATAAACCAATTCAACATTTTTAAATCTCTTTCTTTATTCAAATTAATTATTTAACATATTACAATTTGAGTAGCATAACCATGATGATAACAAAAAAGTTAACTGTGACAATGACAGAATATACTATCAAATTTACATATCAAACAAAATACCAGAGCCAAATTATTCACTTTTATACTTGAAATGTAATGTCCACTAAATGAAAATATATCAGAGAGAAAAGAAAATCTAATGATTTCATAAAATTTACCTTTCGAAATAAAAACACTCAAATTTTCTGAGGGCTTTTAAAAGAAAACTCAAACACGTATTTTCTAGACTACTATAATTCTACTAACTTGAGTAATTATTATGTAATTTGCCATTGTAAAGCACTAATTGTTGAAAGGTCTTGTGAGGAGCTGGTGCTTATAAATGATTATTATCAATATTATTTAAATAAATAAAAAGAGTACCAGGAAAGAAAAAAACAACCACTAGAAAAAGGTTCAGCCATACCTAGCCTGAAATACTGGGATTGCTGAGTAATACTAGAGGCTAAGGCAGCTTTACTTCGACTGGTCTTTGAGTTTTCGCTGACTGTCACTTCATCCATACTTTTTCCTGCAACTTTGACTGATGTCGTTGTCATGGTGATAGAGTCTGTGAATAACTTGGGAGTCAAAGAACCAGTCTTTGATCGGGTTGTCATCTTCCTAGATTCTATGGCTGAAGGGAATGGAAATGTGAAAATTGAATCTATGAAAATTTTAAATAATGCTATGCTATACATTATGTATACGAGAAACAGCTAATTTGGTTGGGTATCAAGAATAATTTTAAATAAGAAAATACAACATACTGATGAAATGACTTTATTTATAAAAATAACATGACAATAGTCACAAAACTTAATTGTTGCTAACAGGATCACTTAAATGCATGAAATAGCCCTTGAGGGACGGTAAGAGATGTACCAATTTTAAAATCAGCACCGGTGAAAAAATAAAGAACTATTTTGTACATTTCCTTACAAATCTTAACGATATATTCTGATAAAAAATCAACTTAAACAACTAATAAAGGAAAGAAAAAATTATCATGAAATGAATAGGACACAGGAAAGGAAAACTGAATGAAGAAATAAATAAGACATCGGAAAAGGATAATAATATTTGTGAAATAAATAAGACAGAAAAGAAAACAAGACCTAGGAGAGGAAAACAGAATTTTGAAATATAAAGAACAAACAAATGAAAGAAAAACAGAATGATTAAACAAATATAGATTCAAGAATGAAGAAACAAAGAAGAGAGGTACAAAAATTATTTCTTACCTGAAGCACTAACTGAGGTGGAAGACGATGAGGTCTGACTTAAAGTGGACTTACTCCCTTTGTCATCCTCTTTATTCACTGGCTGACGTTGAACTTGTAACGTGACTTTATCGCCGTCTCGGTTCACCAATAACACAGTTTTCGTCTGACCATCTAGCTTACTGTCTTCTCCATTCTTGTCAACCGATTTCAGCAATCCCTGTCGGGCAGATGGGAGCAAGGACTGCAAGCTGATGACTTTGGGTTTACCGTCACCAGTGGATTTGATAGCTTCCGCCAAGGCAGAACTTGTACTAACAACAATATCACTGCTGGACTTTGAATCCCCACTATCTTTCTCCACATTTTCATCTGTTTCACTGCTTTGTTTACCATCATTGACGGCATCATCCAATTTTGCTTTCTTAGTAGCAGGTTCTTCCTCGTCTTCCCCTGATTTGGCTTCAGCCAGTGAAGACGTTACAGTTTTTGATGAAGTTGATGTGACCGTCGTGACAGTGGTCACTGTTGTCGTCTCTACAACTTCTGTGGTATTCCCGCCAGAAGCTGATTCCTTAACAGAGCTGGAAACTTCACGTTTTTTGGTAGTAACGACTACTTCCGAGTCTGTTTCCATGACCTGAAAGGAAAAGGGGGAGTAATATTGTTTGTAAGCAAAGTCGATAAGATGAAATTTTTAAAATGAGACGTGCATTATACCAATTCTTGATAATCTCTATATCATCATATTATATCAAATTTGACCATGATGGTAAGCAAAGAGTTGTATTGAATTTTACACATGTCCACTACTTTGGGGATATCAGGGTTTTCCTAGACTGCCTTATAAACAGCCTGGGTTCTCTTACATGCGTATATTATATACATGGGACCTCCGATATTATAGTCTGTCCCCGACAGGACTTAGCGCTCTTTATCCTAGCAACTTATGGATGGGGCAGAAGGAAACCCGAAAAAAATTTGGATTTCAAATTCAAGCCTGCACGGGTTTGAACCAGACAGACAGTTAAGAACAAATGTTTTGAAAAAGTGAAGATGCAGAAATGCTGGGGTAAAATATAGAATTTATCTTAAGAAAATATAAAAATAAATTCTATATGAAGGATGGGTAAAGAACCAAGAACTGGGGCAAAACCAAAAGCAATAGTCTTTTAATCATATTGCTAGTTTACCTCCTCTGAAAGAGTATCATCTGCATTCGCTGCTTCTGTTTCATCATTGTCATCTGATTCAGCCTTTTCTTCCATCTCTTTCTGTTTCTCAGCTTCTAGTTTCTTTTCTTCCTCTTCCCTCTCAAGTCTTTGCCTTTCCTCCTCTTCCCTTGCTTTCCTTTCCTCTTCCTCTTTGGCCTTCTTCTCTGCTCTTTCCTTTTGAATTTTGACAAGTTCGACTAAATTGGGGAAAAATAAAAAGAAAGGAGAGAAGTAATCATTATCACAGAATCTAAACAACATCCAAACCTTACTGCTATGCAAAAAACAAACCTTCTGAAGAATTCTAACACAAAAATAATATAATTTAATAAAACAAGAATTTGAATGTATCATAGCAATAGTCAATTTGTTCTTAGAAAGGAGAAATAATAATAAATCCAAATTAACAAAATATTCCAGTCAGACAGTTCAACAGCTGAAATCTTCTTGGAAAGGAGAATAGAAAGTCAATTCCAATCTAAAAATATAGCAACACAAAACCTAATTTTTAGAAAGGAAAAACTAAAATTACGACCCAAATCTAATAAGAGACAAGAAAAAAATAAAAATAAAGATATTTCTGAATCTAACCCTTGAAATGAAGAGTACAATACATACAACCGCTTATGTCTGATTTCATGTTTGTAGCAATGAAAATCACTGACTACTCTACAACGTTAATGTCAAAAAATAAAATAAAAACAACACATATGAACATCTTTTTTTACATTCATAATAACGATGGTGATATTAATAAAAATAATATAATAATATAAGTGGCAAACAATAATGATAATAATATTAACACTAGTAATGGGCCATTTTGCTCCACATACCATTCTCAATGTCCAACATTGACTTTTTACTCCCTTTTTTGCTGTTTGTCAATTCTTCCGTAAGAGCCATTTGTTTCTGAATATCTTCTTTTAGCTCTGACAGGAACGCTAAGAGGTCTCCTTCCCAAGCAGAATCCAAATGTTCCATCAATTCATCCAGTTGGTGCCTTGTGCTATAATACCATGTTTCTTTCTCACCCTCCCTAGAAAAGGAAGAGGGAAAAAATAGATTTATGTAGCAGTGACATTTTGGAACACATGAAACTATGTTGGCATGAACAGAGACCAATTTTATAAATTTCAGTAGATGTTTTAAACATATTATTTAAAAAGCCAGATAGAGAAAAACACTTTTGGGAAAAGTGCAATACAGCTCAACAACATGTAAGACAACTTACACAATGAGGCGCCGACACAAATACCAATACTTTCTAGCATGTCTGTCGTAACCCATGGGCTCTTGCCGGCTAAGAAGTCCACTTTTTTCTGCCTCAGAGATACAATCAGTGACCCCTTTCACCTGTTGACAATTTTTATACGAATAATTCAATTGAATAAAAGGGAAAATTTGACATGGATGATATTTACTCTGATGGCGTCACTCAACTCGGCTGTATGATTAAACAATCAGTGATGTAATATAGTGATCAACTATAATTTGAAAAATCTATTGATCATAATTTATTTCGCCATTAAGAATTTTTGAATAATTTAGTGATTTGAATGTATGATTGTTTTGAAACATGCATGTAATAATGGTATTACAAATTTATGTTTAATTTCAACGATCATTCTGGAAAACAAATACACCAAACTACAATAAAATCAATGAAGGGAAATATGTTGTAAATGTGAGTGTGAAATAGTAATAAATTATATCAAGCGGTTTTTATACTGACTCTAGGAAGAACACAGAAAAATGAAACTGAGAAATCCAATAAAAAAATCAAATAACATATCATATAAAGCTTATTTATTATTGTCAATAATAATTGAAAAAAAAAGAAGAAGCGATTTAATTTCTTCTTGGTTTAACAATGTTTTCGGTTTAACAGGTTTTATACTGTAAAACCTGCTATGAACTCAGGGTGATAAAGTCTCAAAACATATTATCATTATTATTATTTGCCTTGCCTTCATGCTACTTACTTGATGAGCTCTACAAACACTGCATAGCCAGTCATCTTCAGGAACTTCTTGCATTGGTGGTTCAACGCATGCTAAGTGGTAAACGGCTGAACAAGTCTCACAACACAATAGATCTCCAAGCCTAATTTTTCAAAGGACAAGAATTTCAAAATGAATTTAATGAAGATGACATTTAATCTTTAATCATAAGATTTATAAAATCTTTTTTTCAACCTGAACCTAATTCAGTACAAAACCACTACTAGCAATTGTAAATATAGGTAAACATGTGTAAAAATCAATGAAATATCAAATACCTTACGTATGAGACAAATAAGCAGAGTTTCAATTTCATGTTTAGCTTTGAAACACCACTATTGAAAAATATTCTGACTGCGATAAAATTTTTTGAAATAATAGTAATATCTTCCTCAGTTGAGAGCCTCATTAAAAATATATGTTATTTTAATTCTGGCAACATGTCGACAAAGAAACCATTTACTTAGAAGAAGAAGAGCAAGCCTAACCTACTTTCACGTTCATTTCGTTATTGAGGATCGTTGAAGCTTTGTTTCGAAACAATCATGATCATTCAGATTTTCTTTATTAAATTATGTTTGTTTAATCATTGGAAGCAACGCTCAGTTTGCTAATATTAATAATCATACTATACATTAAAAATAAGGCCAAAATTACATTCTTCAGTTCATGGCCCGGCCAAATTTTTGTTTTAAAAACTTTATTGTTTAGAAAATAAGAATAAATTACGAAGAATTACATTCAGAAACCAAAAACTGTCCAGTTTGAAATTCATGGGATGCCTCTCTTTCTAGAATTTAAAAATTCAGTAACATTTCGTAAGTAATCCTTTGCATTATTATTTCCTACTGGAGAAAGGAAGCCTGTTCTATACTAAGTAAGAAGCCAAAAAAGCAGCAACCAGCAAGCAAAAGCTGACAGAAAGTGGGTCTGGCTCTCTCTAGTAATAATAATACTTACTATTCTAATAAACGTATGAGACAAATACATGCATTATTTCAATTTGACTGAGGCTTTGAAATGATACCATTAAAAAATAATCTGACCGGACCAAAATTTTGAAATAATGAAATTTATCTAGGCTGTTGTGAGAACCTCAATAGCAATTTATGTCTACATAAATTATCTTATTTTAATGTTTCTGTTTTGATTCTGACCACACGTTGCCCAAAAAATCCTTTCACAGCGAAGCCAGTTGGTGTCATTATCTCGACAAAGCCAGCAAGTGGTGTAGTAGTAGTGTGTTGTGTTAATGTGTGCATGTGCTAGTAGAGTTGCTAAGAGGCCTCTTTTTCTAACACGGTGAAGGTTTTATTATATTGCAAGCAATGCTGCAAAGGGTCATCTAGTAATATGATAGTAATAACAATAATAATTTTTCAAAAAGATCAATAATACTACTACTAATAATAATAATAATAATAAAATTCACATTCACATAAAGGAATAAAAAACAGATATCATCATGTGCTCGAGCCTATGATCTTTAAGTCAAAGAGAGCAAATGCCACTATCCATACAACCATCTAGCTTAGAATATAAAAATGAACAATTTTTGCCATTAAAAATGGTTTAAAAATACTTGTCAACCTTATTTTGCGCCTGACTGGCTGCAAGTCTTGTTCAACATGATACGTATTGCTGTCAACCAGGGTAGTAATAACATTGCAAAGCACATAAAATGTAGTTTAAAATATGTAGGCCCTACTGGTAGAAGGTTTACACTCATCAAATTTAAACAGGGCCTAGATGTTTTTATTCAAAAATTTCATTAAATATAAATATCAATCTTCACAGGCTTTAAATAAAGGTTTGATCAAATAAAAAACTTACTTGTGACATGCTCGACAATGATCATCATAACGGATGTTACCCTCATTGATAATCTCTTCTCTAACCTTAGTTGTGGCAAGAACTAAATCCGTTAGAGTCTGAAGAATTTTCATCTTCTCTGCATAGGGCACAAAAGGGTAATTAGATGTTTCCACAACTGATAAATGTCTTCGATATTCTGGATGGTTTTCACTATCTAAAAATCCACGTAGAATTTCTGGCCATGTCATTGAATCCAAAAAGAACAATGAAATATTTACACTATCTTTTGTATCCTGAGGACCAAACGTCGTACTTGTACCTTCGTCTTCACGAAAAAGAGCCTTCAAGAGGGTAAGGTGTAGTTCAGCTAATAGACTACTTTGTTCCTCAGATAATAAAGCAGCACAAAATTCTTCGAATGTAAACGGTGACAATCGTAAAATGATACGAAAATGCCGCAACACTTCATAAATCCCAACTGCTTGTAAAACATGTTCTGTTGGCATGAGTAAATCCGCTGCACTTTTAGGTAAAGTGAGGGAAGGAATTTCTTTGTCATCTGGAATATCTGGGGTTTTGGGTCTTTTCAGAACAATTCTCTTCTTGCTTATTGAACTACTCACTGTACTTAGACTTCCATTCTCACTCAGATCACCATCCTCATCTGAATCAAATGAAACATCTGAACCATTTCCATCAGCATTGTGACTGTCAATGTCATCAGTAAAATCACTTGTCCTGTCATTTTCAAATTCAGTGAGTGACGATAATTCATCATCTTCTGTTGCTAATTGACTCAAAAATTGCCTACCTCTATGGGCGGCTGCTCTTCCCCTCCCTCCTCTGCTTGTTCTGTAGTGGGATATGGGAGATGCAGATCCTACATTGTTTACATTTGAATTTTGTTCCAGGTTTTGATAAGCTTTTGGTTTTCGCAAAAAATTTGTACGATTTGTAGGCACAGGCGTTTTTGGTGGCCTACCACGGGCACGTCTTGGCCTTGTCGACATATTCAGTGGTTTAGGAGTGATCTATGGCATCTCAAAACGAAAGTAGATGTTATCTGTTAGTTCACTGTGGCCTCCCTTGGCATTACACTATGTTTTTAGTTTCATGTTGAAAATTTTCGGAAGCCGCCATTTCAGAGAGTAGTGGTCACGTGACCCTTGCAACCTATCAAAACTCAGTTTTTCTTGTTTTTTCGGACGTTTAGAGATAATTATGGCATCATTTGGGTGACATTTAAAGTTTTAGATTTCATAAAAGTCAATTACATACGTCTGCTTCAGAAATAAACAAAGAGAACGGAACAAATTGGCAACATAATGAAATTTCCAATAGTGCAAGCTCGCTTGTAGAGCGGCACTTCAGTCCCGTATAAACGCATACACGATTGGCTGTTGCGTTTAATGGAGAATTGGATGCTTTGGGAAATTGCAATGTGTAGAGAAACAAATATTTGTAGAATTGACTTGAAAAGACTTATAATACTTTTTTATTACGTATTATAATCATCTTGTGGGTATAGATAATGGGTGAATTGATGATTGATGATTTTGGTAATAAATTAAATAACCAATCAAAGGCCGCCTTAGAACATGGCGTTGGCTGAACATCACGGAAACAGCGAGATTTCACGTGGATACGTCTCTCAAGCATTGGATGCGATACCAAACTTTTCATTGAAGTTTCAAACTATCGATACCGTTTTCATCACACAATCTTTAAAAGATTAATTGAAGATCAGAGCGAAGAACAATGTAGTTAAACAGGTATCGAACAAGTGCAAGACAAACTGAGATTGGTTCTAAAAATAGCATTTCCACGAGTTGACTTCATTTTTTAATGGACATAAAACAACACTGGTCCGATATTCTTATGTTGGCAATCGTAAACATATAAATTATTTGGTAGCTTTGTGTAAGTTGCCGTATTCTATTTGGGCAATGGTCCTTCAACAGACGCAATGTTGAATCTTTTGGGGCAGAAAACCACGTTTCTGGAATTGCAATTGTTTTTTATTTTATCCTTATCTCTGTGGAGGCCGTCAAATAAAAATTCCATGCATAAATGCAAAACGACAACAACACTAACAACAACAACATAGAATATTATCAATCTACGAGCGATTATACCAATAAACAAATATATAGAAATGTCACTATTTTCAGCTTCGGGGGAAGATGCAGTTTAGTCTCTTAAACCAGATGAGTTGCTTTTATTAGAGAGATGTTATGGGTCCTCATTGTGTCTTGGACTCCGTCGATCTATCTTAATCTGGGTCTCTCCTTGCTCTGGTTCTGGAGGATTTTTTGTTGAATGCACGGGCTGCGGGTTGGCTGGGTTGTATTCTAGTAATGTGGTCGAGCTATTATGTTTCTTGGTTTTCTATGCGTTGTAACGCTTGTCTCTCGAAAGACGCTGCTTCTTATTCTGTGTCTTAATGCCATGTTTGCAGATTTCCTTCATGCAGGTCTACCTATAATAATATTATAATAATAGTTTCAAATAATCGTAATATTTCTTTCTCTTTGTGCTCTGGTTGAACTGTGAAAACACTATTAAAAGACTTGTGACGCAACAAACCACAATCCGCCTCCATTTCATCACAACAATTACAATGGTTATGGAGTATAATTTCCAAACAGGCCATGGTAGAAATTAAATTTCGAATATTGTGCCAGGGTTGCGGTCATAATGGTCTGTAGTAATCGATGTTTCACCACCGACGGTTCTTTCGCAAGCGCAAAGACACTTGGGACCTCCGAATTTATCGTCCGTTTCCGGTGGGACTAAGAACTTATATCCTACCTAAGAGTTCTGTTTCAAAATTAACATTCCCCACCTCACAATTTGAAAACTATTGAAGATATTTAACTGAAATTTGGAAGATAGTACCTTTATGATATTTGCTATTCAACATAGTCACCCATATTGTCCAATCACTTTTTGCCACCGATGCAACCAACTGTCACAGATGGTGCGGTACGGTATGTTGTTTTGTCCATCACTCTGAGAGAGAGAAGCTTTTTGTAGTTATAAAACCATGTCCTCCTCTGTCTCAAAACATTGTCATTTATGGTGTTCTTTCATTTTGGGGAAGAGGTGGAAGTCACAGGATGCCAAATCAGGAGAATGTCGGGGGTGGGTCAGTGTTTCCCACCTGTATATATGTACATGTAATATGTAAATCGAGAAGCTCGGTCATTTGCTGTGTGCACAGGTGCGTCGTCATAATGAAACATGATACCAGCTTTTCCGTTCCATTAGGCCAGGTCACTTTTTACCAATGGACGGTCGTAGCTTATCTTGAATAACCCTTTCGTGATAAGTGTCATTGACGGTAATGCCAGTTGGAACAGACCATGACAGGATGGTGTCCTTTGAAGAACAGTCTCTTAAAACTTAAAGCAGTTACTAGGTTTTTACCCAAAATAATAGAAAAGTTAATGATAGTTCTAATATTATTATATCTTGGAAATGATTCCTCCAAAATGTTGACATTCATCTTGCCGGTCAAAGTCATGAAACGTGATGTAATCAAAACTCTGTAGATCGATTTTTGGATTTGTTTAGCACAGAGCTGCACTAAGTGTGTGAATTTTCAAGCATTTTGGCAAATATTAAGTAGATTTTACAAGACGTAGAAAGTTACTTTTGAAACAGACCTCGTACGGTACCACAGGATAATGGAACAGAAGAAATTCGAAAAATCGGATTTCAACTCAAAGATTGCACCGACCAGCATTCGAGCTCGTATCGAACGTGAACTCGCAACCATTTTGGCTTCATAAAAAAAAATTAGTCCAGCTCCGTAACCTCGTAAGGTAAGAAACTATTGTAATCGTGTTAAGTTTTATCCGATATGCTATGCGTTGCTGTCAGTCAAAGGGAGTATAGAAGAATCGTATAACGCCATGAGCAAGGATACGCAGTGGATATGAGCGCATTACAAGAGAAAACTTGTTTTATATTCTATTTATATTTTTGCAGAGAGGGAAGGAGGGAGAGAGAGAGAGAGAGAGAGAGAGAGAGAGAGAGAGGGGGGGGGG
>JASKDV010000006.1:19346-31315 GCA_032466395.1 Aegires albopunctatus | reverse complement strand
CCCCTGTTTCTGACCAAAATCTGACTTATCCTACTTGGCCCCAAAAATCCTACCAAAATCTGACTTATCCTACTTGGCCCCAAAAATCCTACCAAAATCTGACTTATCCTACTTGGCCCCAAAAATCCTACTTTCCTACTTTGCTGGACACCCTGCTACTACATGGTGATTTAGCAATTAAGAAAACATTTCTCACATTCCTTTAGTTGACAACCTAGATGTGCTTGGCAATGCCACTTCTCTCAATATTATTTAGAGGTTAATAGAAATTAATAATAAAAGGAATAGTGTTACTCAGATCGACTTCATCCAAGTCGACTGCACAACCTTTCACCCCCCCCCCCCCCTCTCCCCACTTTAAATCAATATCTTGCCCTTGCTGTAGTCAAAATAGCGGAAATCCACTATTTAGCGGAGATCTGGCAGCTATGTTTGGAGAAGATCTCTGACAAAGGTGCTCACACATATCAACGGTTCTTTTTTATATCAAAGATACAAATTGAATTCACACAATTTTGGAAAAGAATGAACCTTTTATTTGCTTGAAATACAAGTCTATTACAGTATACATCTTCTTGACATACAAACAAGGATGAAAGAAACAAAACCAACAGAAAATAAACGTATATATGTAATAATATGTCAGCCATATCGTATCACTCTCATTTTGATGCTGAATTGATAACAGTTGGACACTGATAGACTTAAAAAGCTTCACTCACAAAACATTTTTCCCCAAGATTCCTCTTGTCTATGTACAGTAGTGCTGTAACGGTAATAAGCCGCTATCAAAATGTCCGTACCAACGACCAATCCCTAGGATCCGTAGGATCGGCGTGGACCTGCACCAGCTTTTAAGGTTGTTTTTTTTTTTTTTTAAAATATACCAAACAAAAACTTTCCCTTTGGACAAATAAACTTATTTTGTCCCCAAAACCCTTTTTCAAAAGCTGGTGTTTCCAGCTAGAGTCAAGTTGTCACGTATTCAACACGTTTATCAACACTCACACCAACATGACCGTTATAAATTATATAAATGTACACATGAACCAAATCTAAGATCCAAGAAATAGAAAAGGGAATCTCATGGGGCCTTCAGTCAGTTGCATCTAAGTTAAAAGAATTGTGGGGCAACTCTTAGTCTTAGCCTATTGATGACCTTTAGGTCAAAAAACAATGAGGTCAAAGGTCTCCTATCCTTTAGTCTAGTAATGGCCTTAAAAAAAACTAAACAAAAAACTATCACCAGGCCACCGATGACCCCACGGTTTAGCACCAGGCCACTGATGACCCCAGGTTGTAGTTCAAAAAATGAATGTTTGCCCAGTTGGTGAGAAATACAGAAATACTGGCTCAGATGACATGCCCCACATTCATGTCAATCTATAAACAACGTACAATTGGTGGATCAAATGGGACGTTTCATTCTAATATCTATACCATACGGTACTTCACATTATCCAGATATGAAATTGATCTGACAATTACTTCATAAAGATCAATAAGATTTATATCCACCTCAAATAGAAAACAAAACAAAACAAAAATTATCATGAACGTATTTTTACACATGTGTTGTAATAAAACGTTTGACAGTTTGTAGACTATTGAGCCTCTATTCTTTGGCAATTACAAACTTGTAGTTGTGTGTACCAAATACAAACTAGTAGTTTTGTGTACCAAGGCTCTTTTAAAATTGACATGAATGACGTACATTTGTGTATAATCTTAGCTTCCAGACACATTGTAGGTGGATCAGAATACCAATATTAATTGATGAATACAATTTATAAAAGATTAAAATCCAAAATAATTTCTTCTATGGTACAATGCAACACGTTTTTGCATCAAATTAGAACGTATTTGGCAATTGGATATTACAATGGACATTATGTTGAGAAATCTGACGCCAAACCTTGTATCGTACCGGTACATATACGTTGAGAAAGCTGACACCAAACCTTGTATCGTACCGGTAAATATACATTGAGAAAGCTGAACCAAACCTTGTATCGTATTGGTAAATATACATTGAGAAATCTGACACCAAACCTTGTATCGTACCGGTAAATATACGTTGAGAAAGCTGATGCCAAACCTTGTATCGTATCGGTAATTTTATGTTGAGAAATCTGACACCAAACCTTGTATCGTATCGGTACATATACATTGAGAAATCTGACACCAAACCTTGTATCGTACCGGTAATTTTATGTTGAGAAATCTGACACCAAACCTTGTATCGTATCGGTACATATACATTGAGAAATCTGACGCCAAACCTTGTATCGTATCGGTACATATACATTGAGAAATCTGACGCCAAACCTTGTATCGTATCGGTACATATACGTTGAGAAATCTGACACCAAACCTTGTATCGTATCTGTACATATACGTTGAGAAATCTGACGTCAAACCTTGTATCGTATCGGTACATATACGTTGAGAAATCAGACGCCAAACCTTGTATCGTATCGGTACATATACGTTGAGAAATCTGACACCAAACCTTGTATCGTATCGGTACATATACGTTGAGAAATCTGACACCAAACCTTGTATCGTACCGGTAACATAAGAGAATCATTTGGACATCACCTTGATACACATTTGCTGCCACCATCCAATCTTATGACTCAACACATACACAAAAAAATCCCAAACAAATGTACACAAAGAATTAAATGGAACACGTCTCTCATCCACACACAGAAACACACCTGCCTAGTTTTAATATGTAACATATTTGTAGTTTTAATATGTAACATTGGTAGTGTTAGACTCAAGCATTTGTAGTTTTGGGGTTGGAATTTGTAGTCAAGGAAAAAATGGGAAGAAATTTATTTTTAAAACAACACCAATTCACTTTCCCTAATCTTCTTATTTCCTGACCTTCTATTGTTATTAATTATTGTATTTATATCAGTTACATTTATTTGTTACATTTTCCCGACCACAAGGCCAGCTATCTACAACAGATAGCTCTTGGCAACGCATGACAAATTTGTAATCAGGTTTTCATTTTTTTCTCAAATGATTTTTATTGAAACTCAGATTGTTCCTAGTTTATTAGACAGGCTCACAGAAACCAGAAATCCACATGAAAATGGTACAACGGGCAGGCTCACAGAAACCAGAAATCCACATGAAAACGGTACAACGGGCAGGCTCACAGAAACCAGAAATCCACATGAAAATGGTACAAACTCATTGAGGGATATCTTTGCCTTGAATCTGGTTGAAGATTTTGTCTTTGATGACCTGGGACATGAGACCATGAAGGACTTCCATCGTTGTCTTGCAGCTATTGGAGTAGAAGACACACACACATATAAAAGCATGGAATAAAATATGATTATATGAATAAGATCGATTAATTTCTTCTCCTCCTTCAAATGGAGAAAGTCAATCAAATTAAACGGTATTAGGTTGATAATGCTGGATATTCCGTTCACATGGTATCATGACCAGTGTGACACATTGCAGCCTGTGATTAAAAACGATCAAAGTTTTACTTGTATGAAATTCCAAGGGTAATTTGCCATCTTTGAACGAGTCAACTCATAAGGAAATAGGATGAAACTTTGTCATCAAAAGACTACAACAATAAAAATTAAACATAACGTAATAAGTGGAAGAAACTGGGGTACGTAATTGACAACAGCAACCGAAAGAAAGTAGCCGTTCAAATATATGCATCAATTTCACCGATAACTTGAAATTAAAAGCGTTATAGACGTATATCGTTAAAATAAAAAGAAGAAATAATTTTGACTAATTGGTAAATAAATATCAAATAGGGAAAGAAAAAATAGTTTTCATCCTTACCCGTCTTTAGTGGCTTTGGTTAATTTGTCTTCTGACTTCTTGTCTTGCGTGTCTGTACCAATCAAACCACCACGACCAAGCTGGGATTCCGACTGTTCAAGTTTGTCTGACAAATCAAAGATCATTCCTGTGGTGTAGTCAGCATTCTACGGTAAAAAAAATGAGAAGCCGTTATATATGCTTACAGCCAGAAATTCAAATGAGGCTACCACAAGTACAAGGGGACATATATGAGGCTACCACAAGTAAAACCTTTCAAAAACCCACCCACGACTCTTCGCTAAATAAAATATCTGCCTCAAGACTCTTCCACAGAATGAATACATCTATCAGATGGAATGAATACATCTATCAGAATGAATAAATCTATCAGATGGAATGAATACAACTATCAGAATGAATACATCTATTAGATAGGCAATCCCAGTCATGTCCATATAAGGATGTTGTAATGTTGAAAAATTAAACAACCCCCCCAAAAAAAACCCAACACCAAAAAATAAAATAAATTATCTTTAAAACATCCAACTATAGTTCAATCATAACGATAGTTTCTAGGTTGGAAGTCTATTTTCATTCCCAACTCCCAAAATTGAAAGATTTATTGAGTCACATACTCTTGGCCTGATTGATGTAAGAATGAAACGAAGATTTGATAAAAATCAACCATAAGTCTGACAGATGGGAATGATGGTATTGTCATAAACATTTATCAAAAACTACAGCTAAGTGCATGTTACATGTATAAAAACTAAATATTGAAATCTATTGTTAATCACGATGACATTCCTAAAAATATCTCTTTGTGAATGTGCTACTAGTAGCCAGAAACTCACAGTTAGAAAATATCTCTTTGTGAATGTGCTACTAGTAGCCAGAAACTCACAGTTAGAAGACTAGAAGAGCTGAGGGTGTTGACCCAATATTTGTTCCATAAAGATTCTAGAAGTCGGCGATCCATTGAAGATTTGAAGTAGGACATGTCAAGTGGGTAGTACCTGAAAATTGGGTCAAATAAAAGACAATGGTCAAATGAATTACAATGGTCAAATGAAAGACAATTGTCAAATGAAAGACAATGGTCAAATGAAAGACAATGGTCAAATGAAAGACAATTGTCAAATGAAAGATAATTGTCAAATGAAAGACAATGGTCAAATGAAAGGAAACATTGCCTTAAATAATGGTATGAATTATCAACCATCTAGTTTTCAACATATGACTTGTATTGCGTATTAGGAAACATGGTCTTCATGGCATGAATTATCAAATATCTAGTTTTCAACATATGCCTTGCATTGTGTATAAGGAAACATTGTCTTAATGGTATGAATTATCAAATATCTAGTTTTGAACATATGACTTGCATTGTGTATGAGGAAACATTGAATTATGAAATATCTAGTTTTCAACATATGACTTGAATTGTGTTTTAGGAAACATTGCCTTAATGATATGAATTATCAAATATCTATTTCAACATACGCCTTGCAGTGGACACCAAAATCTTCAATCTTATTCAATGGAATGGACTGGTACTCTGATGGATGCTCATCAGGAGGCTTGTAACCCTAAAAAGTAGGAATCACATTTCATTGAGAATTAAAAGAGAAATAAATAACTTCTGTTTCATTCTTTAAATAAATAAAAAGAAATCATGCTTTGCTTTATGTTCATGACATTTATATTGGGTCTTTTTATTTTAAAACCTATGCCAAATTCATGAAATTTATAATGGATCTTATTATTTCAAAATTCTTGCCAAATTCTGGTGGAATAAATAACTGAACATCATCCATGTGACAAGCATTATGCATAGGTCCAAAATTGAGAACTGGACCTAAGTGCAATGCTGGTGACAGTGAGATATGTAAAATGATAACTCTGTTATTCCACAGGCCTACCTTAGGATAAGTTCTAAAAGCACCAATGTTCACTTTGCTGGTGACAGTGAGATATGTAAAATGATACCTCTATTATTCCATAGGCCTACCTTAGGATAAGTTCTAAAAGCACCAATGTTCACTTTGCCAGCTGAAATAGTGCGCACTGGATCAATCTGAAGATGAGAAATATACCAGTACCATGAGAAAATTATTGACTATCATAAATTTCATTCATCAGACTTGGCAGTGAAAATAGTTTGAAACAAACATTTAATGAATTGTAAGGTTATAAATAGCCCATGACAGCCATTTTGAATTTGCCAGTCAGGATTTAATTTAAACAAAAACGTTTGATTTATTCTTAACACGTTATGTTTGACGAATGACCGTATGACAGGGTTCACACATAACCATGAAACCAAATTCAAGACTTTTTCAAGACTACAAGACGCAAAAAGAAAGAACTACTGAACTACTACATCACTGAGACAAAGATTTTGGTTTATAGCCTAACTAGGCGAGAACACGCTCTAAACATGAGTCATCAGTTCTGCTGGATAGACGATACCGCCAGAGAAACAACCGAGTAAGAAAACAAAACTGTACCATATTTTTTCTTCGCCTTTTTAACCAAACCATGGTCAATGAAGTTGGACAAATTCAAGAGTTTTTCAAAACTTGACCGCAGATTCTTTGAAAAGAGGCGATTTTCAAGTCTTGAATTGCCTGCTCAAAATTCAAGACTATTTTAAGACTTGCGTATGGACCCTGCGTGAATTATGTCTAAAGTTACAAGTCAAACCAATTCATCTTATCATATCAAAGCTACTGTTACTGATAATGTTACTGATACTTTTACTGTTACTGATAATGTTACTGATACTTTTACTGTTACTGATACTGATAATGTTACTGATACTATTACTGTTACTGATACTATTACTGTTACTGATACTATTACTGTTACTGATACTATTACTGTTACTATTACTGCTACTGTTACTGCTACTATTACTGTTACTGCTACTGTTACTGTTACTGCTACTGTTACTGTTACTGCTACTGATACTATTACTGTTACTGCTACTGTTACTGCTACTGTTACTGTTACTGATACCGCTACTGTTACCTTTACTGTTACTGTTACTGCCACTGATATAGAGGCTAAATCTATGTACGAACGTTCTACAGGTGTTGAAAATATGAAAGTGATAGAATAGTTTAATAGTTATGCACAATTCATGGATCTCTTATTAGACGTTTAAAGGAGCCAAAAGTACAGATTGATGCTGCGTAATTGTGTGGCAATTTATTCTACTGACTACCAGGCATGGATGGATAAAATGAAAATGTTGTACGGTTGGCTGTACAAGAGAATGGGATGAGGCTGTGGTCATGAGTTCAACTCATGTGTCCTCTTGGTTTTTGTAGTTCAGGATATAAAATAATTGAAGTGATAAAAAACAATAATGTGGACATCCAAGTTCTTACATTAAAACAAGTAGCAACTTTTTACAATACAAATTGTCATTATTCAAAAAGTAAACAGTTACATTATTTAAAAAGTAAACAGTTACTTATTCAAAAAGTAAACAGTTACATTATTTAAAAAGCAAACAGTAAGTTACATTATTTAAAAAGTAAACAGTTACATTATTCAAAAAGTAAACAGTTACATTATCAAAAAAGTAAACAGTTACATTATTCATAAAGTAAAACAGTTACATTATTTAAAAAGTAAACAGTTACATTATTCAAAAATTAAAAAAGTTACATTATTTAAAAAGTAAACAGTTACATTATTTAAAAAGTAAAACAGTTACATTAATTAAAAAGTAAACAGATACATTAATTAAGGCTTGTGGTGACAAATATCAAATGAAAATTAAAAAAATAAAATTCCCACCACAATGGCAACAAAAGGTTCCTGGTATTGCTGATTCAACATCTGTGTACTGACATCAATTCCAGACAACCAACAGCCATAACCCGGATGACTGTGATACCAACCAATGGCGTTTTCAAGACGCTTCACCTGAAATTTGCATTGTACACATATATTGTTATTCTCTCCCCCGGTAAAGTCACAGGAAGTCACATTGGAGCAGATATTTCCCATAATATCATGTAAAGAAGACCTACTAGCATATAGTGTGTTTGAACAGTTGTTGGTTACAAAGCGTGATTTATTTTCATGTACGTTCTATGGACAATTTATGAACTTAAAACCAGGAAGGACACCATATTTCTTGAGTTAATTAGAACACTCATAACTTCTTCTTCAGATGTGACGATTAAAAATATCTTTACAAGAAGCGTGACGTAAATAATTTAAATCTGTAATAAATAATAGAGCTAAAGCCAAAAGCGATAGAGTCACCCAGCGTATTAAATTAAAAATCCAGGTAGGCTTTCTTTATTCATCGATAGATAATATAAAAAAAGAAATGAATTTTCCTGATGCTCTTTTAGGATTACACGTTATTATTTCAATCACAGAGGAAACTAAACTTAATGTAAACTGGACAATCTTTTCACCTGCTTGGCAGCTTCAGTGTACGCTGCCATATATTCGTAAGCTTGAGCTTGAGCATTGACTCGTGTCTCAGTCCCTTCAACGGGAAGAGCTACACCATCCATTACGATCATGGTATTGCCATCAACCTTACCCAGGAGAAACCCCATTACCTCCAAGTTGCCACCAGATCTGGCATGCATCACCATTTTTAACAATGCAAGAGCTGAGACCTTGATATGTTTGAAGTAATGTGGGCTGAGGACGGGGAAGAGACATTTTCTAGTCATATAAATTGCTTTGCTTTCTACTATAGTAGGCCTACAACGAACACAAATACATGGTGTATAGAATTTTTATGGGTAACATTTTACATCTAAATAATATAAAAAATGAGCATGTATTTAAAATGAAGTAAGGTTGAAAAATATGGTATATAGGATTTATGGATAAAATTGTACATAAGAAAAGAGCATAAAAAGTAAGAACTAATCCTAGAAGATAAAAGTACATGTATATATTGCATAAAATGTAGAGGACAAAACATATATATTGTAAAAGGACATGGAATAGTGATATTGCACCTTCATTAAAAGTGAACTTATATCAAGAAGTAGAAAAGTTTACTATAACAGTGTGTTGTTAGAAATAAAATGGGGATATACCAAGGGGACAGTTAAGATTCTAGGAATTTTATGAAAAGAAACATTTTTAGAATTTTTTTTACTAATTCCCAAGACTTAAAATAATGTAGATTTTCTCATTTTATTATTTATTTACATCTAGCCGACATTCGACATCTGTCAACATCTTGTAGTCTTCACCCTGATTATAATGTAGATTAGGCTGACCTACATGAATGAACTCTTCAAGTACAGTAAAACCTAGGTCTAACGTACCAGGTCTATAATGTACACTCGGCTGCAAAGTACCTTTTTCAAAAACCCGAGTCCAAAGTTGTTTTTCTTCATAAAAGACCTGATCTACAACGTACTCAGCTAAAACATATATTTGGATGCAACCGACTGTTTATGGACATTGTTTCATTAAAAACCATTTTTCCAACGTACTTGTTTTCCCAAAGTATCAAGCCTGAGTAATCTCATCACAAAATTTTAAAGTGAATAGAACGACATTTACTGGACCCCTTCTTTGACATATTATCATGGGCAAGCGGTATGAAGTTCTTGAGGAAGCTAGAAACAAACTATTGTTACATTTTATGACAAGGTACTATTCTCCCTCGTCTCTTTAGATCTAAAGATGTCGGCATTTTGCAGGTCAACACCATGTCTGGTTCTGAGATTGAAGTCTATTGCCCAATGATTGAAATTAAGTTAGTGATAATATATGACAGACAATAAGCAATAAGAGGTGGAGCTTGATTCACTCCCACTGATTTCCACCGTCCAATCATTGGAAAGCCAATATTACTTGTGTATGATTTCTTTGACCAATTAAAATCCATGTACATGTAGTTTTTGTAAGAATAATGATAGGGGTTTGTGCGTAGCTTGAGACTGAGGAGCTACATTGTGATGGACATTTTCATTTCACTTGTCTTTGATCATTGTAGTCTCAGCAATTGATATTTTTACATACCTGTACATATTAAGCCCTGCTCCAAACTGTTGGTGTTGTGCTCACATTGTGGAAAAAGGGGAGTTTCATTCAGTTAATGTCGTTTTAGATTTAGCAGGTATATGATCATCACAGAATAACGAATTATCATTGATCACAATGATAATTTTCTTCGAAACTGTGGCTACAAGGTACTTCAGCTACAACATACATACTAATTTTCTGGTCCGCAGAGAACGTTAAACCGAGGTTTTACTGTAGGCTAGATACATGTCAGTGTCAGACATTTTTTAAAAATCATTCCCTCAGCAATTCATTAGAAAAATTTGAACAAGAGAAACTAGAGTCAAAATATCTAATATCTAGATCTAGACCAGTGGTTTCCAACCTGGGTTCTATCGAACCCTAGGGGTTTTGGTGAATCGGTCTCAAGGGTTCGGCGGAGTTTCCACTGCAGAGAGGGCAAGACACACCCGACTCATTACTTGTGTAAATTCATGATGACACACCCGAAAGGTTGGTGAATGCGCATATGAAACTAGAAGATTTGGTATCTCAAAAGAGGATAGGAACCACTGATCTCAAGATCTATCTAGATTCTAGATCTAGAGTCTAGATCTAGATCTAGATATATCTAGAATCTAGACACAAAGATTCCTTGTTGCTATTCTTTCTTTGCTGACTTGCCGGAACAACTCTGATCCCGGCCCAATTATGAGGACCGATTGTACTTACTCTTTCTCCCATGGTTTTGCCGTTAAAATGTCTTGTTGCTGCTTAGAATCGTAACGGTATATTTCGTCGACACTAGAGACAATTTCAACATTATTAGCAAGTTCCCATGTCTTTTTGGCATTTTTGGTATCCATCATTACTCCTACTCCTATGTTTTTCCAAGATTGATAGAAAGTTTCGTTATCGGGAAAGATTCCAGTGAAACTTTTTGATAAATGAAGTGTAAATAATACTTCAAAAAGTATACCCAATACATAACACTGTTCCTCCAAGGATACTAGTAATTATGATTTCTTTCTAGGGATGGGATAAAAATGTACAAAGCTACATAAAATGACTCTAGAACAAAATCTGTTAACATGTAACGCTATTGCTATTGTTGAATATCCGGAACCTCTCTTATCAGTGCATTTTATTTCGCACGGTAACACACTGTCCGTTAGAGTTGAAGATGAAACTTGGAGAGCCAGACATGGCAGAGAATTTTGAAGAGAATAAAATGATTGAAATGAAAATCTTGTATTAGTGTGCCGAAGTTTCGGTTTCAAAAACCTTTATCAAGTACAACCTCAAAGCAAAATATACAAGTTACATAAGATGCAGAGAGATGAAAGATGAATATTAAATCTTGATCGAACTAATAATTGTTTTTATAAAAAAGCAAGAGACAAAATCTAGATCTATGATGAATAAAACAAAGAAAGAAAGAAAAATACGTATCCTTATCTAGATAAACAATGAATAAGTAACGTTTGGAGGGGTCCTGTATGTTTGGATCTAATAGAAATCCAAATAATAATTATATGAATATTTATAATAATGCATACGATAGTGTAATAATTATTCTTTAACTACTTTTACATGATTTAAATTCTACATTTAAAGGGTGTGTTTTTTATTATATTAAAAGATTTTTTTAAAGCTCCCATTGATAGAGATCATATTTTGATGGTAATTCACTTGATATTACGTTTTTCACTTTCTTATACTTCTATTTAAAATTTCTCTAACCTCTGATGTCATTGATATGTCCCCATATAGATCTTGATCTAGTAAACAATCGACAGGGATTACAATATTTTTATGTTTTACATATTCATGTTTATTCACTTTCAATGGCAATTGTCAATAAATGCAAAGCTTTACATACTGGTAGGAGACATCCTTTGTCTTAGTTTACAGACATAGGCTGCCAGTCCTCATAAATTGGATCCAGTTAATTAAAGTTTTGGAATACAACAAGGAGTGGTTTGATAATTATTTGATCATTAATTGTATTTTGGTGTAGGCCAAAGAAATTATATTGATAGAATTTCTTTGGTGTAGGCATACATTACATGTATACAGTGGTGGCCGGTGGCAATTGTGGCTAGGGGGACTGCAATGCACTTTGAGGTTTACAATATGATGTTAATTATTAG
>JASKDV010000006.1:4375-16436 GCA_032466395.1 Aegires albopunctatus | reverse complement strand
TAGAAATATCATTATTTGAAGAATCACTGATCATTCGCTTTTAGAACTTGCTAGCTACTTTGCAGTTTATAAATATAATTTAAGTGTTGGTAATTTATTGAAATACTTATGTCTCGTGTAAGCTTGCTGGGAACGGAATTCCCATTAAATATCTCTTTCATTTTTTTTTTTGTTCTTATTAAACTAAATCATGGTATCAATAACAGACCTGAACAACAATGCACTTTCATAGCATTTGAGACACAAAGTCGAATTCACCTGATGCAATTCGTTTACTTTTCCCTCGATTATAATCAAACTTCACAAAAGAACAGCTTTTTGATCCAAGCTTCTCAGTAAATTGTGTTTACCTCAGAAAACACGTTTATCCCATTATAAACACCCTGATTTCCTGTCGCTTACACTTGCGAACGCTTTATGAGATTATATCTTGAAGTTCTATTTTTCATTCAGAGATTTCTTTGGCTTTGCCTGCCGATCACTGATGCAATAATAAGCACATCCCCCAGTTGTAAATACTTTAGCTTAGTTTCGGGAACTAGACATGTAGTTTACTCTGTAGGCAAACAAATAATTTCAAATCTTGATCATCAAATAAATACATTAATACGGGATGCAGGGTCAATTCTGAGAATGATCTGTGTTTTAATGAGCCTCATGAAATATGATATAATTTTCATATCCAGGGAATAAATTGTAAAAATATTAAACCTCAGGTCTTGCTTGACAGATGATATGAACATCTATGGAAGATGAACTAAGGAATTGGAGAAATCGAAAACAGGCGATAAGACAGCAAGAGGAAGAATGAATATACATTTACAACTCTCAACTCAGTCGCAATTAACTTGGTCTGCAACTCGGTTGGCAGAAATGGAATTGAGAAAGATAGCAGATTGCGGACTGGGAAACGTTTTTTTTTTTGGGTTGATGTGTTTTTGTTTTGTTTTTTTATAGAAGCAGTGGGAAGAGCAGAAAGGTGGGGGGGGGAGAGGGAAGCTGGCATATTACTTGGGAAGAAAATCGGAGAAACGAAAAAATAATAATGAAAATTCACATCGGAAGATCTAATGTGCAATGACAAAGTGACTCTACAGAAATGTTGCGCCAAAAAACCAAATTTACCTGACCAAAAACGAAATCCCTGAATGTGCTCCTCGTACCCTTTCAATTTGTTGACATAGATGAATTCTTATAATCTTAATTTTTTGCCTTATTTTATTTTTTATATTTCTTTTACTTTCTTTCTGCTTACCAGTTCTGGGAGGTTATCTCCGATGAACATGGCATTGACCCAACCGGCACCTACCACGGAGACAGTGATCTTCAGCTTGAGAGGATCAACGTCTACTACAACGAAGCCACCGGTAAGTTCAGATATGTATCTTCTAATTTGATGAGGTCAAATGTATTGCATGCAGAGCGCAGTGTTTGGTGAATGCTCAAAACTAAATGGGAGAAATAAAAGAAAGAAAGAACATACGTTAGTTTCTATCTCCTTGGATTTCCTAAGATTCGTAGGGTTTAGGAACGAAATTTTCTATCTTTGTAAGATTGTCATCTGGAAAGGGAGGAAGAAGTATTGAAAATTTTCACCATTTTCGCTTTGCTTATCTTATCTTTAAATTGAAATGATATTCTCCTTACCTAACATCGTTCTTGTTTAGCTTTCTATTACTGATTATATCCTTACTGAATTACATCGGATTATAACTGCTGCTAAATTCAGAGGGGTTTGTTTGTTCGTTGCTGTTTTGTTTTTTTGTTTTTTTATTCTTATTGTTTTTTTATTGTTTGTTTCTTTATTATTATTTTTTTATTATTGTTTGTTTGTTTTGTTTTTTTTTAATTATTTTTGCTTCGATCATTACTGATTTGTTTTCCATTCCCCAGGTGGCAAATATGTGCCCCGTGCCGTCCTTGTCGATCTTGAGCCCGGTACCATGGACAGCGTCCGCTCCGGCCCATTCGGTCAAATCTTCCGTCCAGATAACTTTGTCTTCGGCCAGTCCGGAGCCGGAAACAACTGGGCCAAGGTAAGCTGGATTCACATACACAATTACAGTGACTCTACTTTCCAATAGCCAATGGCTAACAAAACGTTTGCGTTGTCAAAAGACTAGATATTTAAAACAACTTGATGACAAATAATTCTTCTTGGCTGTATAATTATATTATCCCCTCCACACCCCCCCCCCACCCCACCACACCCCAAACAAAAAATAAACAAACAAACAATAACAATAACAACAAACAACAAAAACAAAAAACAGACAAAATATCAATAATAGGCATGTTTTCTTTTGAGGGATATATTCCAATTTGTATTCGTTTGGACCTAAATCCTTCCTACATTGCACCAAGTTGTTTTTTTGTGTTTTTTTTTTTGTTATTTTTTTTGTTTTTTTTTTGGCTTGGGGGGGGGGGGGGGGGGGTTGTTGTTGGTCACGTCGGATTGCTGATGTATTACTTATTATTATTATTACTATTATTATTATTATTATTATTATTATTATTATTATTACTGCTGTATACTAATACATGTACATTATGTATCTCAAAAATTGTTATTCAGGGACACTACACAGAGGGAGCTGAATTAATAGACTCCGTCCTTGATGTCGTGAGAAAGGAGGCTGAGTCCTGTGATTGCCTCCAGGGCTTCCAGCTGACCCAATCCCTTGGTGGTGGCACTGGCTCCGGTATGGGAACTCTCCTCATCTCCAAAATCCGTGAAGAATACCCAGACAGGATCATGAACACCTTCTCCGTTGTCCCCTCACCAAAGGTAAGATTCCCTTGGTGGGATTTTTGATAGGCATATTGTAGACATAATGTTATCGTTTCTCTTTAACTGGCATTAGGTCTGTCGTCTTAGGTGAGATTGGCTCACTTTTGCTGATGTATCGAAGTGCTCAAATTCAATCGCATGATGCTCCCATTAATTTTATGAAAAATGATAGCTTATTGAAACAGATATTGAATAAAAATTCCTATCGTAAAGAAATGCAGAGATTAAGAGGATATTTGTAATAAAAAAGAAGCAGTTTACAAAGCCAAAGATCCGATTCATAAAGTTTGTGAATGAAACATTACATGCAAGAGTGAAAAGCCTCATTCATCTTCTTTTGAGATTTATCACTAGCATGTCATAGCAGGAATGTGACGTATTCTTAAGAACTCAAAAAAATATAAAACTAATAATATGTGTTACAATGACACGTAGGTCTTTTATAATCAGTATTGATGATAATAGTTGACAATATTATTGTCAAATGCGCACATTCTTAAATCCTCCTACATTCCTCCTAGATGATGTTGACTTACTGAATTTGTATTTATTTCCGATCGTTGTTAGGTATCTGACACCGTTGTCGAGCCATACAACGCCACCTTGTCAGTTCACCAGCTGGTTGAGAACACTGATGAGACCTACTGCATTGACAATGAGGCTCTCTACGATATCTGCTTCAGGTAATTTACTTTTTTTTTTAAATATACAAATGCTTACAATAACGTAGAACAGTTTCAAACGAATGATGTGCAATGCGCGATTAGAGAGAATTAGATTGTTTTCCTTTTCAAGGACTTTGTTTTTCATCATGGCTCGTTAGATTTTCCTCACTTCATTTCATTGAATGGTTGCTTCCGTTAATCTGGCGTGAGCATTTCCCAAGTGTAATTTATTTATTTACCAAAATTCGCAGGTTGGGAAGTATGGAGTTAGTTATGAGTCATTTCTTTGTGTTTGATGCTTCGTTAAAAACTCAAACACGTGCGAACAAGACTCGAGGAGAAGCGAGAAAGGAAAGCTTTAAAGGTTAATGTGACCGAGAAATGAAATATGACACCACCGTTAGAGAAAATTCAAAGGAAATGTCGATCTGTACAAGTGCAATATTCTTCGCACATTTAAAAAAAAAAATTATTTGTTGCTTTCAATTCAATTCTACATGAAAAAATAGGTCCATTCCATAAGCAATTAATTCAACTTAAATTAGCCTAATCAAATTATCATGTAAAAATACTATATTTCTGTTTGTTTATTTGATGCCAGAACCCTCAAATTGACCACCCCAACCTACGGTGACTTGAACCATCTGGTCAGTGCCACCATGTCCGGTGTCACCACCTGCCTCCGTTTCCCTGGTCAGTTGAACGCTGACTTGAGGAAATTGGCCGTCAACATGGTGCCATTCCCACGTCTGCACTTCTTCATGCCCGGATTCGCTCCCTTGACCTCCCGTGGTAGCCAGCAATACAGGTGAGATATGTTATACAATCATAAAGATAAGCCATGGTAATTAATAGCAATATGGAGGCAAGCAAGCTCTTATGATATTTTAGGGACTGGGGAATAAGTTGTGTTGAACAAGCATTAGTTTATAACTATGAGTAATGATACATATGAAGCAAAACCTTGGGTTCTTCTAATACTAAAGATTAAAAGGTTGAACATGGCCGTAATATGAGAATAATTAATAATATGAGCAGTGGAGTAAATTTATCGATTTGTTGTCTTTAGAGTTATAATGCAGACTTCTTATTCGGATTAAAGCGGCAACAAAATCAAAAAAAGTTTCAATGAGATTTATCATTATCATCTAATGTCAATTCTGCATTCATGTCCTATCATAATATCCTATATGAATGAATGGAGCGAGATAATTCCTCCTGATAACTATTGCAGCCCTTATCGATAGGCTACTGGTAATACCCACACACATGTGCAAGAGAATTGATTTTCCCAACTATTAGATGTACACATGATTAATTTTTTAGCGATCAAAAATAATATTCTTTATCGAACTTATCTTCCATTTAGGGCTCTGACCGTCCCTGAGCTGACCCAACAGATGTTCGATGCCAAGAACATGATGGCTGCCTGCGACCCACGTCACGGCCGTTATCTGACCGTTGCTGCCATGTTCCGTGGCCGCATGTCCATGAAGGAAGTCGACGAGCAGATGCTCAACGTCCAGAACAAGAACTCATCCTACTTCGTCGAATGGATCCCCAACAACGTCAAGACCGCCGTCTGCGATATCCCACCACGTGGTCTCAAGGTGAATGTTATAACAAACACGAGAACCTTTAGCAATAAACAATTAAAGCAAAGGTTATAAATATAAGTACAATGACATTAAAGAAAACAACAATAACATCACAAACAAACAATTGCAATGATATCAATAACAAAATTAATAACAATAAAGCAATCAGTTGTCAATTATACAAAGAAAAGAAAAAGAAAAAGAAAACATCCGCTGCAATAAAGCCAAACAAAGAGACAAGGAAACAAACAACCCAACAATATCAACAAGAATAAAGCCAAAAAGGACAACAAAAACTAACATCATCAACAACAATAGCAATTGAAAAAATAAATAACAAACAAGCAACAACTACAACAATAAATCCCTAAATAACAACATCAATTACACCAAAAATAGATTAACAGTAATGCAAAAGATCATAATGTCTACAGCAATAAAGCCATAAAATAGCAATAACGGCTAAGCAAAGAAAAGAAGAAAAAAACACACCTCTAATAATTATACCAAAATAACAACATCTACAACAATAAAACCATAACAATCAATTATAACAAATATATAAACATCACACCAATGATCTCAAAATATAACTATTGTAAAATTACATAATAAATAACAATAGTATATATATATAACACTACAAAATGATAATCATTACCTAAAAATTCATACGCAATAAAAATTTCAGAACCCGCCAGTCACCTAGCAGCGAAACTGATTTTATTGACGGTGTCCATTTCTTTTCGTTTCAAAATTGTCCGAATTAAAATGTAATATTAATACGTCGTGATATTCAACACCTGGAATAGATAATGAATACGTGTAAGCCTAATCTTAAAAAAGGAAATAATTTGTCAGCGAGGAAATATACGGTCTTAATGCATGTTGTTAGCCTAATAATAATTTAAGATGGTTTCACCAAGGCTATATTTATCATGATTTCTTATGCATGTACCTTTTTATTATCCTCTCCACTTTTCAAGATGTCCGCCACCTTCATCGGAAACAGCACAGCCATCCAGGAGCTCTTCAAGCGTATCTCCGAACAATTCACCGGTAAGCGATTTCCTCTTCCAATTTTTATTTCCTGTTCTCTTTGGCACCTTTAACTCATATGACATGTCTAGAGACCTGAACAGATTAGCGTTGGCTTTTCTTGTGATTGTTGCTGCTGTTGTTGTTTATTATATGTTTTTTTTTCATTAATAAGAAATCCTCCAACAATTTACTTTTCAAGAGAGAGAAACCTCATGTTGAATTGCTTTTGCATTCATAAAAATACTTTAAACAGCAAGTCTGTAATTGCCTCAGGATTAAAGGTGGAAAAAAATCGGGTAAAACCCTCCTAAAACACCTTTTTCTTTAACAATCGATTACATTTGTGAAAAGGCTTAGTTTTAGGGTTTTTAATTAATTTGTTTATTTCGCTTTGCTTCACTTTTTGATGCTTAGATTGCTATTTGTTGTTTTTGTTTGTTTTTTAATTTATTTGTTCATAGATTTTATTTAAATGCTTTTCTGGACAAATTTCAGAGACTTTAGAATGATAAAGTAATAATCAGTTTACCAAGTTTGTTTTACTGTAAAAAAACAAATTGCCTCAGTATTTACTTTTCCGCATCATCACATTTAAAACATTGATTCTTTCAGCTATGTTCCGCCGCAAGGCTTTCCTCCACTGGTACACCGGCGAAGGTATGGACGAGATGGAGTTCACCGAGGCTGAGTCCAACATGAACGACTTGGTGTCTGAATACCAACAATACCAAGATGCCACCGCCGAGGAGGAGGGTGAATTCGATGAGGAGGAGGGTGAAGAGGAGGCATAAGCGTCATATCTTCAAAGAGCAACCCCCGAGAAGTGGTCGATTCCGAAAACGATGGTGTCACCGAAGAATGTTATAGATCGGAAGAGGCAAAGATGACGTCATCGCATTTGGGATCAAACCATAACTCACCATCTTATTCGTGAAAATTTCTCGGATAGGATTTGTTATCGTGTTTTTGTTTCCTTATCCTGGTAGTTGTATATTTATTGTGAATAAGTTGGAAAAATGTGGAAGGATAAACTCCCAGCATGAGAAAATAAAAACACACCTGATCAAAAAATACAATACCTTTGACTTGTTACATCATTTAACAGCTGGTCAATAATTGCCCGTACATAGTATTCTATGCAATTACAAACACTCTTTGACATTTCTATAGGTCTAATAATGAGTTAAATGCTAGTCATTCTAGAAAATGAAATCGTAGAATGTTTTAAATTAAATAAATAATACTAATACGAGCCAATCGCACTCTTGATGATCCTTGAGATCTTCCATTTCGATCCCCAACAATTTCAACCTATTCGATAAGTGATTGTTAGGTGTGGCATGACAGTTCTTCCAGTAGATATTGTCAGATGTGCATGACTGTATAATTGTTTCCATTAAGTGGCATGACAGTTCTTCCAGTAGATATTGTCAGATGTGCAGGGCTGTATTAAAATTGTTCCATTAAGTGGCATGACAGTTCTTGCAGTAGATATTGTTAGATATGCAGGGCTGTATTAAAATTGTTCCATTAAGTGGCATGACAGTTCTTGCAGTAGATATTGTTAGATATGCAGGGTTGTATTAAATTTGTCCATTAAGTGGCATGACATATGACACCAATCGGATAAAACGGGAGCAGAGAAAAATTCCGACTGTTGCAGTCTGCCTGCTGTGTGCAAGTGCAGGGCGAGTGGTGAAATTTAATACATGCATTTTCTGTATGGACGCTGTGGACTCTAGGCCTTAATCGTTACCCTCTGCTCACACTTGGGTCTCGACCATAGTGGTGGTAGAATGTTCCAGAATTTTTAAGGAAATGAAATGCTAAACCATTAAAATTTGACAAGGTACGCATGAATTTCACTCACAGCTCATGTTTCTCTCATAGAGTCCATCAAGTGTCAGCGGGTGAAGTTGAGCGGAGGTGAACAGAGGAAGAAAATCTTTTGCAGAACAAACTGGATTACTCTGCCTCTGTCTGGCCCTGATTGCTACCTTTTTGCAATTTTGCAAATTTTCTTTCAATTCTCAATCACTATAATATGCAATTGCTATCGATCCATTGTTAGCAATTCTTTTGCAATTTTGGTTATCTGTAGTAATATTAGCATCAGGAAACAAAAAAAAAAAAATATATATATATATATATATATATATATTAAAATATGAAATATTTTTTATATTTCTGCCTTTTCTGAGAGCGATGCCATCCCTTTTGTATTGCAATTTTTGGAACTTTTAAAAAGTAACTTTCCGCAGGGACAGACAGCACAATGGCAGCAGTCTTATACAATAAATTATCGAATTTCTAATATAAGGGAGACAAATCCATTTTATATCGATTTGTGAGTATGTGACTATGATAATCAATGATATGACTTTTATAGTATTAAGAGGATTGTGAGCACGAAGGCATCATAATAGCTGTCTTTAGTAAAAAAGACTCTTCATCTTTAGCAAATAAAGAAACATAAAAAATAACAGTAAATAAAAAAAACATTTGCAAGTAGACAAAACTTCATAAGTGAGTAAACAAAATTGTCTATGTGGTGACTCTCCTGTACCAAGACATGATTCCGATTGAGTTTTCCATTGATAAAATAAAAACCACAATAATACTGTTATGTATTTTGTGATGCATTTGCATTCTAAGCTTCCAACATGTAAACATAACGAAAAAAGCCTATACAAAGGATGTTGGTACCACATGTGTTTAATAAAATGAAACAAAGCATAATAATGATAACAATTTTTACATTCACAACAAAACATCTTAGCTAGGAAATGACATAAATTAAGACTGCAATTTATATAATTCTTGAATAATACAAATTAAGACTGGTTCTTATTATCTAAATACAAGCCAATTCCCATTTGACCCCACCCTTCTCTAATCAGTTAAAATTTAAAATTAAATAAATAACCTTGCTAAGAGTAAGAATCCAATCGCAATAATAATTAACCCCCAACAGTATATTCATGAAAAAATAGATGGATTTATAATCCATTACAAACAAAACCATAGTTTCCAAAGTGGAAAGATGTATTGATAGAGATGTAGGAGAGATGAGGCTCACATGGGGTTAAGCTTGGAAGGAAAGATAGCCCAAGATGAGAAAAATTATGCCCTATACCTTGATATGAGTCTATGAGTGAAAAGAGGCACTGATGATGTTGATGATCACAAACAGAGATTGACATATTTTAATTGTTCCATATGGCAGGCCATTTGCGTTTTAGCACCTTTCTCAACTTCTCAAGAAGCATAAAACAAAGTGGCCATTTCATTTGCACTTCCTGTTGTTAGTTGATGGACAATGTCATTCACTGTCTTTACCAGGTGTTCATTTCACATCTCATGTATTTAAGAAAAGGACTCAATACTTAACAAAGCACAAGTGGAAGAAATGTTTGAGTGGGCCCCATTACATTAATAACTACTAGTCTAATTCACCAAATTTTTACTTAATCAAGTGTATTATAAGTATATTCATCTACCTACCAATCATTGGAAAGTTAATATACTGACTTTTTTTAAAAACTTAACACTCTTTGAATGTATGTACTTCATAAACGAAGAGATGCCCCATACAAATAGTGTTGTTGTATGCTATTTTGCCTTTGCTTACAAACAAATATTGAATTAGCACGGTGAGTGCACTCACTTCCTTGTGTTCATGCTGTTTTGACCTATTTACACTTCTACGTTGAAAATAGATGTGTCCTGAATTAATATCAAAGTTAATCAGTAATATGATTCATAACAGACAAAAGCATAGGATATCTTCTCTCCCTAGGAAATACTAGGATCCCATCATCCTTAAGGAAAGCAAGAAAATAAACATAATTTTACTCAAACATGTCCTGCCTCAGGTCCTATGAGGGTGGATGCACTTAAGGGCACCTCTTAGCAAAGATCTCTGTGAAATGAGAATGAAGGCTCTTTAATATGAGCAGGATCACCATTGCCATTAACACACATTCTACAGGGTCGGCAATACCAAGGACCATCAGAAACCAGAAAGCTCAAAATAGGTGACTTGAGCCCAAAGAGCTGGAATGGGATATCATTGAAAGAGATGTCGCTGCATTGGACCCATTCCTTCAGAACAACTCCTCTACACTTTGACAAGAATTTGGAAATAAAATTTTCCAAGCTCAAATAAAATGTCAGCCCATTGATTCTATTTATTGTTACAAATGTCAATATGTCGTCAATACAAGCTGCAGACATACAAAGTATTAATGACACCAAAATTAAACAACTGTTGCTTTTACCCTTTATGACAAAGAAAGTAGTGAGGAGAGGAAGAGTGCTTTACAACATGATTCCAGCTTAAGTTTTGCTTTATGGATATAAATCTTTATTTCCATGTAAAGCATTGTTATTTTATTGCTTTCTCGTGTAATTTCTGGCATTGTTAAGTTATTATAAATTATATGAAGATTCACATATATTTTGTATTCCCCCATGAAATATGGCTTAAAGCACCAGATCTGAAGCAGTATGGAAACACATTATTCTGTTGAGAAATAAATAATCCTTGTATAGTCCAATCATTTGCTATTCTCCTTTTTATGTTTCATATATTTAATTTGAGGTAAATCCTATTGTCAAATTTCTTTTGGAAGTCATTAAAAATAAAGAATAAATCCTTGCTGATAAGGAAAAGTTTTTAAAAAAAAAAAAAGCAAAATTTTCTGAACCCAGCGCAACCACTTAGACTTAGCATTACAATTATCTTGAATCTTAGGATACTGATTCTACTAGACCCTGGCTGCTCATTTCCTAATTCATTATTTTCAATCACTATAAAACATAAAAATCATAATAATGCTAGCTTCTTTTTTTTTTTTTTGGCTTTACAAAAGCGTTGATGACATTTACAGTCATTAATTTAAGGTTTTGTAATGCTGTTAATATTCTTTAAAAATTTCTTCATCGAATAATCCAAGGGTGGCGATTACCATTTTTATTTTCTAAATAAAAACAGAATAGCAGAATAATAACTTAAACTTCATGACCATTAATTAAAAGTAATAAATAATATTGCAAACAGACAGTAATATACTGCATGAATAAACACATGACTCAACATTCATATGAATAAATTAACATTTATGACATTTAGCAACTTCAAATAAATAAGGAAGAAGGCAGAAAACTACTAAAGCACTTAGTAAATCATAGTCAATAGATTGAAACGTGATAAAATCATGTAAAAAGATTCTGCACACTAAAGAAAACACCAACGATTTTTTTCACACAATTTATCAAAAGGAATATCATGAGAAAATAAAATAGGACAAAGTGATAATTGGGCTCACAAATAATGCAAATCTAATTACATGAGTGACCAGACAACTGTATTTACCATTAGCCATAATGTCATGATGCACTGAAGTGAAAAGAAGTAAAAGGAAGGCAAACAGATGGATAATAGCAAGTATGTGAGAGAATGATCTGTAGTAAGTGTCAATTGTTTGCGCAGACATGCAAACCATGCCAAGTGGTATCTAGGGAGCTTGGTCAGAATTTTTTAGAAAGATTTTGTTTCAAATCGGAAGAAATATAAGTCATAAGCCCTTATGATGTGGCTTTTAATCTACAACAGTGGCACGAAATGTGAGGTATGCACCTAAACTAAATAAGCAGGATAACAGAAGTCTGGCAGCTTATTATATGTAAAGGAGGCATTTTGTATTAGTCAAAAAGGGCGCTCGCCTACCTAGCCAAAGGTCCCTGGTCCAAACCTGTGTAGCTTTGAATTTGAAATCCAAATTTTTTTTCGGGTTTCCTTCTGCCCCCTATCTTTAAGTTGCTAGGATATAGAGTGCCAAGTCCTATCGGAGACGGACAATAATATCGGAGGTCCTGTGTGTATATTATACGCATGTAAAAGAATCCTTGGCTGTTTACAAGGCAGTCTAGGAAAACCCTGATATCACCAAAGTAGTGGACAT
>JASKDV010000005.1:37490-49347 GCA_032466395.1 Aegires albopunctatus | reverse complement strand
GATATCCCCATAAATGAACTAAACAAAAGTAATAGGAGAACTAGGAACTCAGATAGCCAGACATTTAACATCCCTGTCTCTAAAAATGAATGCCATTGACATTCTTTCTTCCCTAGCACTGCTAAATTGTGGAATAAATTGAATCCAATATTAGAAGTAGCTAACATGTTGATAATCTTAAACATAGGCTGCAATATGAAATACTTAAATCTGCATATAGGCCTAATTAGTCCGCTCTTTTTTTTCTTCTTTCTTTTTCCTTTGAGCGTAGTGACAGTAATACTCTAGTTGAGTTGTGTCAGTTTATTTGAAGAAGAAGAAGAATGGCCCAATTTGGGCCTTTTAGTTCCGCAGCAGAGAACGGCAGTGAAGAATCTATAAATCCGTCAGTTCAAAGAACCACAGCCGTGCCTTCGCCAGACAATGGCACCAGTGGGAATTACCCCACTGCGAGTAGCTGGTTTCGTGTAGCCATGAATTTTCACCAATCATTAAAGAATTATCTACTTCTCATTTTGAAACACCGATAAGCCTATCTTTCGTACCCAAAAAATCTCCCCAAAAATTAATAATAAAGGGGGATATGGGGGTCTACTGTGGCCCATAGACTAAATCTAATATAATTATACCCACAAAATGCAATACTCACTCACCCTCCACTTGTTTCAGGTTTTTGTCTATGCCATCTTTTCTTGTTAGTAATTTGTGATCCTGTAAAATTTTATTGACAATCAAATAATTCTCATTTTTCTTATCTGCATTATTTTGATCTGTTAATAATTGTTCTAATTTGCAGACAAAATCATCTTGAGAAGAAGACTTTAAGCATGTAGGAGAGACTGCTTTGGCTGTTGAAGTATTGCTTTCCATGCCTATGTGGCTTGTGCTCCCATGTAGGAAATGAACATCATACCTTGTAAATGAAAATGGAAATTATCATTATTTACACAAAATCACTGGGTTACCTAGAGTAAACTTGCAGAAATTTAAGCAACGAATGAGACAAAATATGAAAATGTGTCTCTAAATAAAATTAACATACAAATAATGCTTAATAAAAATCAATGGCAAAAATATCCTTCTTGATACAAATGTAAAGCTAGTAACATCGATATATGATGCTTAGGATAAACTTAATGCGCTAGAATTTTGTATTGTTGATCAACATACCCATTTGCCTCTAATAAGTTTCCTGTATGAGATGTGATAAGAGACCTCCTGTACTCAGAGGGGCATTTCCTATCCTTGTGAGAGACAGGTTTCAGAAAGACCGTGTGCTGTTTTTTAAATTTTGACAATCCATATCTTGAGCATTTAGAATGTACCTGATGAGGTAAATCATGCTAGATTTAATTGCTAAACTCTTTATGATGTCAAAAATATAGAAAAAGTAGCATACCCATGATAAAAATAAAGTATATAGTTTTTTAGAGAAGAGTAGTCCGAAGATTAAGAAGATTTTAATACCATACAAATTTTTCACAAAGAATTGTTGTGAACAATATTTACTATATAACTGGACAAAATAAATTGGGCCATGCACTCTAGATCTTTCTTCAAAATATGTGAGTGTAAAGTTGAGCCAATTAAATGTCAAGAGCATGCATAAGCAAGAAACTTAAAAATTGTAAATCTAAATCAACATTTCATAAACTCTATGCTGAAATCAAGTTTAAAACAATTCTTTCATTCATTTTCATAATTTTTAAGGAAGTTTATAAACCAGTGTAATAAAATAGAATTTCATCTTCATGCTTTGTTTTAGCTTAGGAGAACGTGAGCTGTAATGGGTATTTTGAAGCTGGTGTTTCAAGAACTTTCAATATGACTAGGAGGCCAGTGAAATTCTTTCAGAGACATCCAAGATTGTCCAAGAAATAGCAGACTCTGGATTACAATCCAAGACATCTGAATCTTTCATTTACCTAAGCCATATCAACCAGCTCATTATACTCCCCAACAGTTTCCGGGCAAAAATGAAATAAGTAGACATAGTTTGTCCTTTTCTTTTAGAATACAACCTAAGTTGGTCATTGGGATGTTTTTTACAGAATCATTTCATTGTTTACAAATGGTCAAATGTCCACGCAACCTGAATGAGTTGAAAACTGGCTCGCTTCCCTTTTTCTGCTGAATCACCAATTGTAGGTGACATGATAGAAGAATGTGGTGCTATCGTGGTGTTATTGCAAAATGATTAGATCAACCTGCATTAAAGAAAATCCATGTTCAAGTTATGGTATGGTGCACCATCATTGTAGAACACAGATCACCTCTTATTTAAGTGCCTGATGAAAAAGGTAAACAAACCATTCTCAAAACAATGTCACTCAGTTTTTAAGGCAATGACATGAGATGTATCCTACAACATAATCACATCCATGGCCAGCAGTGTCATCCAATTCAAACTCAATTGAACATGTCTCGGACATCTTTTTAAATGAAATTAATGGCAAAACCTCATCCTCAAAATAATGATAAACTGTTCCAGACACTAACCAACATACAGAAGATTATTCCATGGCAACAATAAAATTTGTGGATAAATTCAATGAGAAAATGTAAAAATGTAATTCAAAATCAAAGTGTTGGGGAAAGGACCTTTGAAAATATAAAGATAAATATTTAGGAGTACGTTGTTAGATTTTGTTGTGTTACATCCAACTCTTTCGTCAAAATTGCATAAAGTCTGCCATATTCTGCTCTTTCATCAAAATCGTATGAAGTTTGCCACATTCTGCTCTTTTATCAAAATCGTATGAAGACTTACATGGATGTTTAGAATTAATTGTAGAAAACAAATAAAGTATTACTTCTATGATCAGCAAGGTAAATCAAGCAAAAGGTTGGGTGTATACTTTATTTTGATCATGAGTATAATAATATAAATAATTGTGAATTTTGAATAATATGCAATAGATAAATTAGCTTCAGTTTACACTAAAATTCTTCAAAAGGTAGCAATATTATGTGGTTCTATGGCTCTAGATTCTGACAAAAATATTATTAAAGAAATGATTAAATAGTCATTATAAAGTACGTACCAGGAGCATGGCAATGCTTTGAATGAGAGCAAGATATACGAATGACCTTCCCTTTTACTGTTATAACAATAGTAAAAATAAAAATGCAGAAGAGATTTATAAAATGTTATCACGGTCTAAGGGAAACAATCAAAAGTAAAAACTTTGCATTCCATTTTCCACTTATCACTATATTTTCCTTTTTCACCATGCTAGGTTTCAATGGAATCATTTGACACACAATATTGTGAAGAGCATCAGGATTTTTGTAGCAATGGGTGATAAAAGTCAGTCAAATCATACTTTAGGCAGAACAGTGTTTGGATGCAAGTTTTATCCAAGAGTACTCTGCCCATTAGTATACATTAATTGAGTAGTCAAAATTGAGAGAATTGCCATCTGAGAGATTTAATACATAAACATTCTACTGAAAGAGCCATATACCTCACCTTTGCCAATATTTCTTTCATAACTTGGTGTCTTTTCAGGAAAAAGGTTAATAGATTATAATCATCTCTTACTACTGTCACAGGAATGGTGTTTTGAATAACTTCTTTCTGAACGTACTGTAAAAGCTGTAATTAGGAAAAGAAGAAAAAGAGATTAATAAATATGAAAATCTATATATAACCTTTAACATAAAACAATAAACACAGAGATATAATATAAGATTGCAAATGAAAGGTGCATGGATACCCATCAATATGCTTTCAAAAAATAACTTTTGTCATTCTTTTGAGCATATATATACCTTCATGATCACGTCTCTGTAATGGACAACTGTACTATGGCCAATTTTATGTGACAACCTTCATATTTCCTTAATTTTAACCTCTTCGTAGCGGTCACTGGTCCAACATGGACAGGGCTAATCTTATTGGTGACAACATGGCAATATGACCTGCTCATACTCATAGTAGCCACTTTTCTGCCAATTTTTTTTTTGCCACAAATAAATGTGTGCAAACAGTGTTTGCAAAACCTTCCCCTTGGCTAGACAATGTCAAGGTGAATCCTTACCAATTGTTTGACACAACCCAATCTGCTGAACATGAAGGGAAGAAACTTAAATGGAGCCTTGATGTGATTCCTGCTTATTGATGAGATAAGATCTCCCTGGATAGACATGGTCATGATGTTGCACGATTAGTCAATGCTACATTATAATAAAAGGGGAAGGGGTTTACTTTGTAGTCATTGTTTTCACATTTACTCATCTGTGCTTTGTTAAGGAACAAAACCCATTAAATAAAAACAAAAAGAACTCTCTCCCACCCAATCTCAACTCTAAAAAAACGAAGAAAAAAACAACCCCTTTTTAAATTTCAAATGAGCAGCCATTTTTCTGTTTTATCTTATTAAATAAGTGACCACTATGGACAGGATTCACAATATATTTACAGAGAAAACCAAGTTTCAAATTTGTGTGTAATTTCAGTTTTGAAATCAAGCAACCATAAACAGGATTTTATTCTTGATTCATTTTATTCACTTCTGTTAATTTTAGGCTATGTCACAAATAAGATAAAAAGTGGAATTGTTCAATTGATTTTGATAGTTTCCTCACTGCACTAAGGTGTAAAAAGAGCATTGGGTATAGGTAGCAAAAGATCTACCTTATGCTAGCTATACCCAATGCTCTTTTTACAAATTAGTGCAGTGAGGAGGGAAAATATCAAAATCAATTGAACTATTCCACTGATGTAAGGTACACTTAAAAAGCCAGCACTGGTGCAGAGCTGCCCACAATAAATTTCATTTTTATGATCTTTAACTTCAGAATACAGTCGTACCTAGGTCTAGATGCAAACCTGGGATATCAGGAAACCTGGCAAATCTGAAATGGAATTTTCCCTAAATAACTTGCCTTTTTGAAAATGGGAAGGTAGTGTGTCGAGCGTACGAGTGCATCCGCTACCCGCAGATAATTATTGGTCGAGCAGGTTTCGGGTACTAATGATTGGATAACCGAATCATCCGAAGTGTACGAGTCAACAGTTGGAAACAAATCACCTGAAGGGTCAGGCGACCGATAAGAATAGATCATCCGAAAGAAAAACGGGCGACCGATAGGAAGGTGTCAGTCAATGTGAAAGAATAATAACTATGACTAGTTTGCTTTTCAGGACCTAACACTGACACACAAGTATGTCACTGAGTTGAAAAAAAAAAAAAGGCAAGGACCTCTTTGGGAAACAAAAGGAATGGTGTTGCATTCCATAGCTAGGCTTGTTGGCCAAGTGTGGAAAAAAAGGGGGGGGGGGGGGATATCTCCTGTAATAGAGGATGGATGGGAGAGGGATGTGATGAACAATTGTCCCATCTGCAATTCAACAGCTCATTTGCACGTCCGATAGTCTAGCATTGAGTCTCTCTGGTTAGAGTCACGGGTAAAGTAAGTCAAACGCTCATTAACCGCAGATACAAAGAATCGGGTATACACTTGATACTCGCAGCTAAAGATGTGTTCGGATACGATATAACTCTATGGAAAGGGTCCCAAGTTAATTCATCAATCAAGATTTATTTTTTATATTTCATCTTTTAACTTAAAGTGAATGGCATCAAGAATGGCATGTTACGAGGGGCTGCTTACTTTCAAAGAATGAACTGAAATACCTCAAACTGCTACTGTTGCTCTGAGGGAAAATTAAGATCAATTCAATGGGAAATTGGATTGGGTATCTGGGACAATTTTATAATTCTCTGATGTTTTCACTGTATTAATTTTGCAGGTAAGGCACTAACATTTTGGTACCAGCACTACCTGCTGTATTTTATGTAGGCCTAGGCTATGCCCATTTAATACTAACGAAGTGGCTGCTCGTACGGGACCGTACGCGAAGAAAAAGTTCTATTCATATGGCAAATCTCGGCTTCGATTTATCGCGGTTGGACGCTACACTGCTGTACGAATATAATTTTTCTTCTCCCTCTCTCTCTAGCTACACTGCTGTACGAATATAAATTTTTTGTTCTCTCTCTCTCTCTCTGGCGACGCTGTCGTACGAATATATGTTTTTTTCCCTCTCTCTCTCTCTCTGGCGACATTGTCCTATGATTAATTTTTCTTCTCCTCTGGCGACACTGCCGTACGAATATAATTTTTTCTTCTCTCTCTCTCTCTGGCAACACTGCCGTACGAATATAATTTTTTCTTCTCTCTCTCTCTCTCTGGCAACACTGCCGTACGAATATAATTTTTTCTTCTCTCTCTCTCTCTCTTTCTGGCGACATTGTCGTACGAATATAATTTTTCTTCTCTCTCTCTCTCTGGCGACACTGCTGTACGAATATAATTTTTTCTTCTCTCTCTCTCTGGCAACACTGCCGTACGAATATAATTTTTTCTTCTCTCTCTCTCTCTGGCGACACTGTCGTACGAATATAATTTTTTCTTCTCTCTCTCTCTGGCGACACTGTCGTACGAATATAGTTTTTTCTTCTCTCTCTTGCGCGACACTGCCGTACAAATATACTTTTTTCTTCTTCTTCTCTCTCTCTCTCTCTGGCGACACTGCCGTACGAATATTTTTTCTCTTCTCTCTCTCTCTCTGGCGACATTGCCATACGAATATTCTTTTTCTTCTCTCTCTCTCTCTGTCGACACTGCCGTACGAATATAATAATTTTTTCTTTTCTCTCTCTCTCCTCTCTCGCAACACTGCCGTACGAATATTCTTCTCTCTCTCTCTCTCTCTCTCTCTCTCTCTCTCTGTGTCGTCACTGTCGTACGAATATAATGTTTTTTCTTCTCTCTCGACTCTCTCTCTCTCTCTCTCTGTGTCGTCACTGATGTACGAATATAATTTTTTTTCTTCTCTCTCTTTCTCTAGCTACACTGCCGTATAAATACATCTCTCTCTCTGGCAACATTGCCGTATGAATAGAATATTTTCTTCACATACGGACCCGTATGAATAGAATATTTTCTTCGCGTACAGTCCCGTACGAGCAGCCACGGCCTAATACTAAAGGTAAAAGAGCATTATAATATCAAATTTGAACTTTAACTTGCTTTAAATCTAATGCTAAAACAAATAAATACCTCCATTCTTTCTTTCCTTCGGCTGTTCAAATTTGGAACAACCTACCAAACGCATCTGTTGAGACTGAATGTCCTGAAACTTTTTAAAAATTAGCTGAAAAATGTATCAACGTCTAGATCTAGATCTAGATCTAATCCAGATCTAGATCTAGATCTAGATCTCTGAACTCTTGATATATCGAAGGAACTTTTTCTGTTGTTGTTATTAATCATACATTATAAAGTGAAGTACTGTGAAAAAGTCATGTTATTTGTTAAATGTAGATTGATCCTCCAATACCAGGGGCTACTACATGCAGAAGAAGAAGAAGAAGAAGAAGAAGAAGAAGAAGAAGAAGAAGAAGAAGAAGAAGAAGAAGAAGAAGAAGAAAAAGAAGAAGAGATATAATAGAGTAGAGACTTCGTCAGTTACCTGATTAGCTTGATCTGAATCTAGATTAGTGAATTTTGGTAAGACAATATCTCCACTGTTTAGATCTCTTACTTTCCGTCTCAGAGGAATGTGTTCTTTTGAGACATTTTCTATAGCTCCACCAAGAAACCTAGAAATGCAGTCCTTCAGGCAAGAAACAGTTCTTTCCACACAATCCTCCATGGAAGTCGCCATTTTTGTTTACATCGGATACATACATAATTAATAATTGTCTACCTTGCTATAATCGAACTTAAATAGTTTCGATTACAAACTAAATTACACACCGCGATTTTCTACAAAACATTCCTTATTTTTCTTTCTGCTTTAGACCTAGAATCTAGATCTAGATCTAGCTCTAAAATCAAAATGAATAACTTGAATAGACTATAGGCTACATATTATATAGATCTACATGACGTACATGTACTATTGAATAATAAATTGAATGGATGGAACACGTAAATGAGACGTATCACCAAGATAAACAAACGGGCTTTTTCTTGTACTAACAGTGAATGAATGACTTGAGGATTTGAAAGAAAATCAGTGCCTCATGAAAGTTATTTTTTAACAAAATATCTATTCTTTTGATTTGCGTTGTGTTTTGTATTTCCCATTTTCATGACAGTAAATTAGCGGCCTAGATCTTGACAACAAAAAGTCAATATATATAGATCTAGATTTCTAGATCTAAATATATATTATATTGATAATAGAAATTATAACATAGATCTATATTATATGTGTTATTTCGTCAGATTTCATAATAATATTAATTATTTGTATGCATGATTTTTGCAATGATGCTTGCTTCCACCTTTCCCAAAAAATATGTCCTCTTTTGCTGTTTTTACATGATAAGGATGTTGTAAATACGAAAATATTCTTTCACGGAAACATTACACCGGATGGGAGAAAAGCCTTTCATTTTCAAGAAGTTAAAATAGAAGCATAAGAGTTCCAAATTCCAAATCTCGACAACGACAACATTCTAAAATCCAATTCGTGCTGCAAAAAACTAGATTCTAGATCTAATATCTAGATCTAGATCTAGATATAGCTCTACCTAGTAAAACACTATTCCTAAAAATTGTTAGGTAATCTTAGTTCTAGATTCTAGATCTAAAACATTTAAATTCTCTGTATTTTGTATATTTGCATTTGCTTTACTTTGTTACAGTTACAGGCATGTCCTGTTTTACTCACTAGATTCTAGACCTAGAACTAGAATCTAGAATCTAGATCTAGATTAGATGATGCTGTAAGCCTAACCTCAGATTCTACGTCCAGTGACACAGAGCACAGCATTCTAGAAATAAAGAAAGCCAGACACAGGCTAAAGTTGACGTCCACAAGAAGTGGCGATTGCAGTCGGTAAAATGCATTCATTACAATTACATTACTGACATAGTAAGCCCTTCTCTTTCCCTCTCCATCTCTCCCTCTCCATCTCTTCAATACACACACATTATGCATCTATATGTATATATATAATTAATTAACATTTCAGTTTTAACAGTTTTACTCAACAGTTTCACCCAGGATTCTTTGAGCCAATGATATCTGAAGCATTTTTCTTTTTCTTTTTTTCACATTATTTTTTAAATAGATAGATCTAGATCTATATTTTGAGTGCAGTACACTGTACATTTAATGATGGTGAGGAAATTGAAAATGGTGAGATAAGTTTACACTAAAAGTTTTTATAGAAATCATGACAAGGGATAAAGTGATGATGAAATTGATGATGGCTAAGGAGAAGGTTTTCGTGGTGAAGATAATAATCGTACAATGAACTGAAGAAAATAATTGACAGCTGAAGTTCTGATTACAGCCGTATGAAAAGTCTATCTAAATCTTAAGGATTAATTATATACAATGTCTTCTTTTTTATGTTGTTGTTTTTTATGAAATATTCATCATTGTAACAAATTTGCTCTTAATACGGCCCTTGGGCAATTTTACAACAGGTCTTTTTTTGAGTTTGAGAACCTTGATCTTCATCAATAAGATAGGCCTAGATGTTGATCTAGATAATCTAGAACTACATGTAGAAGATTTAGATCTTTCGGCTAATTAGTAATTCCTTATTAAATTGCTTTATTTTTTCCTTTAAATTTAATTTACCACTATTCCTCAGCTCTGCAAAGGTAATGGATGAACCAGGTGATAAAGATCACAAAGAGTATGATATAACGACTCAATCAGATTTAGATGAAATTGCTTCAACGTTGCAGATAAAATATCAGGTATACCCATATTTAAACACCACCCATAGATAAACATCTTCTTACATTGCTACAAGGATAATGTGGACCCAAAAAATGCCTGTTTTGATGCATGTGAATAGATAAGATGGAATTTTTTTCAAATTTAAGTGAATCCTCTGAAAAATCTTTCCTCTGCTGGGGAAGGATGATTCCTGGCTAGTCAAGTTCAAGTTTAACTCTCAAAATTATTCTACCTCAATCAGACACGCATCCAAGAGATGACTATTGGGGCAATTGTCTTTATAATGCTCTCATTTTTTTAGACACTATTTTGTCCCTGGCCACTTGTAAAACACAGCGCCCCCGCCTGTCAGAATAGGCATCCAAACCACTGAATGCATTAAGCTAAAATATTCCATGATTATTTGAATATGTCCTTAGAAATGTTTAATTTAAGACCAAAAGTTTAACAAATGTCAAAATATATTTTGTGCCCACATTTTAGTATTTTTACATCAATGACAACAATCACATTTTGTTTACAATTACAAGCCTAGTGACCGCTATGAACAGGATAGGAGGCCGCATTGCCACAAAAAATTGCTGCATTATAATTGCTGTTCATAAGTGTTTTGTCTTCATCTTTGTTAGAATTCAAAAACTAAAACTCGATTGTTATAAAAGAATATTTTTTGTCGTGTTCTAGTTTCAGCTTTGTTTTTATACTATGTAATAGATTTTTTAGACCTATTATTAGTTTATTCTTATTAGATCTATGTTGTCTTTGTGTTGTTTGTCTCTTGATCATGAAAGGTTTTTAAACCGAAATGTTGGATTTGTCCTGTATTGTCTTCATTCTAGTTGAGTTATTTTATATATAATATACACATCATATCTATCTTTATTATAAATGTGACCAAGGCTGTAGATGTGATCAGCCAATCAAAAAATCAATTATTGGGGTTCTTTTGTTCCTAGTAAACAATTTTATGATTTCAGACAGCTAATTGATGAAATTACCTAAACATTTCTTACGAACTGATTTCCAGGATAGTCGGATTATTTTTAACATTATTTTTCGTATTAATTACCAAAAATGAGCCTTTGGATTCCAGGCATTCATTTCTTATCACTACCATTCCAACTTCTGGAGTGAGAAACATTCAATTTTGACCATTAGAAATTATATTGAGACTAGAAATTAGATTTAAAATAGAGAAAAACGTAGTGGGGACTCTTTAACTAGATTTATTGATCTCTAGGTCTAGATCATAGATAGTATAATACAAAGTCTATGGTCTAGATCTAGAAACGTTAGATCTAAAATCGGACCATAGAAACTGAATCTGTGCGATCAAAAAGATCTATTTCTTGATCAAGAAACCAATTTGTTTGATAGGATAATATATAATAGATTTAGAGACAGATTCATTCTTAGAATTTAAATCCTGAGCCAAATCTAGATAATTTGGAAACTGGGGATTTCTTCCAAACTTGAAAAGAAAAGTTTCTTGCCTACAGGATCCATCATCAAAAAGCAAAACACAATCATACCCGCAGGCCCGGTAGTCCAATTGATAGTGCGTATGGTTAGCGTAGCGTTCTATTATCTCTGGGGTTACCAAATGGCGAGCTTTGGTTTGTGTTTTGGGGTTTGTTTTTTTTTGTATTGTGTGACTAACTTTCTTTTTCTTTTTATTGTGATCAGCTTTTAAAAAAAAAAAATGTTTTCTTTTACTTTATCAATTATTTTTTTATTTATTGTGTGTATATGTGTGTGTGTAAGTGTGGCTTCCCCAGCAGTGAATGGGTAGCTAGATCTATTTAGATCCGTCGAAAGTAGAATTGACATAGAAAGCAATATGGTAAAACTACCTCTCAAATCCGTATATCTTAAAAAAAGTAGATCTACACTCCGTTCAATAATTTTTCTTATTCTAGATCTAGATTTAAATCAAGCAAAAAGCTTTAGTGGGGCGGACAGCAATAGCTTATGTATTCATTTGAAGTATGAATGGTTTGCCTCATTACTTATCATATTACTAATGCATGCACATGTTTTTTTTCGCCGAGCGAAGCTGGGTACCCAGCTAGTATTTATATATTGTGTAAAGCACTCTGTGTGTTTTATGTTATAATTTCTATTATCAATATATATATA
>JASKDV010000005.1:14412-27828 GCA_032466395.1 Aegires albopunctatus | reverse complement strand
GGACGTTGTCTGTATGACCCGGCCCGCTGGCAACAGGGTTGCCAGTCACGATACACGAAGCGATGATGAAAAAAAACGGGAGTCCAAATCGGCCGGCGCCGACCTGTCTGTGATTTCAATTAGCCGGCATGCCAGCTGTAGCCGGCAATCTTGCATCTATGTCTATCATTATTATTACATCTTCATCTTCGCCTAGAGCCTGGTTCTCGCGGGTGGGGCGCTCTATAAATTAAAATCTCATTTTACTCACAATTGCAGTTTTGACAATGAATAAAGTGAATCGAATCCACTGGCCACGAATTTGAATCATCAGTCCAAATATTTCAAAGACAAAAAGAAGAAAAGCTCATTCTTAGCAAACTAAGGATAACCGAAAGCAGAATTAAAATTATGGGACTTCCCAAGGTTTCCTCTGTGCATAGAAATTGACTAAAACTGATTTATTAGGTTGCTGTCTTGCCTGCAGGTAATGACAACAGTCTTCTCCCAGTCCCAAGCAGGGTTGTCAGCCATGATCTTGGCATGCGTGGTAATGTCTTGTGGCGATAACTGTGGCAACTCATTAGGTTGTGTATGGATCCATCCAAGAGGTTCCATTTCCTAAGAATGTATAAAGTAAAATGTCATTTTTTAATTTTAATTAGTCCATCTATATCCTAAATCTGAGAAACTCATCATAGTTAAGAATTGGTGGGATATGAGTGAACTAATCACTATTCATCTAGTTGTTAACATCTTTCACTCTATCCAGAGAAAAATAATTATTACCAAAGCTTCTTCCTTTTCATCAGATTATGATTTAACATTACATACCCTACTTCACCATAGAAACGAGGATATACTCTGCCACATTGACATTTGAACAGGGAAATGAAGAATGTAGAATGTAAAAAATTGCATAAGGAATTGTAAAATATTTAACAAAGGTCTTACATTGAGATATTCATGTGTAGGCAGAAGATTGGGCAGATGAACTGTTTGATGAGTTCCCCATTGAGGTGGCATGACAATGCATCTTATCTCTTTTACCTGTGGGTTGTCAGGAGGGCTCACTCCATACATATAACCTGAAATCTACAACAACAAAAGAGAGAGAGAGAGAAAATAATAAAATAAAAATAATAAATAATTTTAAAAAAAGGAAAAGAAAGAAAGAAAGAAAAAGAATTAAATTAGAAACTCATAAAGAAATATTTCCCAAACAAGAATCACCCAATAACAGAGCAAAGGTTTTATGGATTTGCCCCGTACATAGATTTAGATACTAGTATTAATACTTAATTCTAGACATCATCAGTGGAAGCCACCAGGGTTTATAAAAACCCTGTACAATACTGTCTCATATATCTCACTAATCCCTTTTTAATGCCTACAGTTCTCACATACAGGATATTACCATCACAATGCGAACTAAATCTTAAGGAGGTCTTAATGGTTACCTGTGCACGTAGATCTGAAATGATGATAAACTTTTTGAGAACATTCTTGGGTAAGATGTAGGTGTAGCCAGTTTCTTTAATGTCATCAGAACTGACATAGATATGGTTTGTGCGCAGATGGAGATTGGTGGCTGAGATAGCCCTCACACGCCATTCCGTTTTGGACGAGAAGGTGGCTGTCTCGTAATTGGAGGTGGTGGAGGTAATGATCTCATCACCGTGCTTGTTGACAGTCCTGGTGGTGGTGGCAGTCATCTGTGACTGTTCCTTCGTCTGTTTCTCAATTTCAGCAATCTGTTGGCGCTGAGCTGATGGGGCAGATATTTCCATGCCAAGAATAATGTCTCTAGTTTCAGATTGTGTCAGGGAGCTTACGTTGACGCTAGAGAAGATGAATAAAGGTTACACATTTTGCAACAAGATGCACAGCAATATTCTTAAGGAAGAACAGAAGTAAATGATGTTTATGATAATAATAATAATAATGCAAAAACAATAATAATAATAATAATACTCAAGATTGGAGGATTAGACATTTTGATGCTCAGGTTTTCTTGCCCTTCCCTATCATCTATTTCTGTTCAATATCAGTAACATAATATAGAAAGTAAAACTATTCTTTATCTTCACCTTCTTCACTGTAATCTTTTCCAAAAGACCATAATAATACAATTAGTAAGAACAATCAATGGTGTATACATACGAAACAGTTAAAGTAAAACGAGTCAAATAACAACAATGAAGCAATAGATAAGGGGTTTTTACTGACTTGTTCTTCTTGCCATAATCAGCTAGGATCAAGTCTTTCAGCTGAACTTCAATCTTCATCCATTCCTCATCAGACAGAGTTGGCCAGATATGATGAGCCTCTGTGATGGTGGTCTTGTCAGGCTTCAACAAAATCTTTGTCTTGTCATTGTTGACATGAAGAGCCCGAAGGATAAGGATGAGACGAGAAAAGGCCTGCAATAGTGGGAAAAAGAAATGAAGGCAAGGTGGAAATCAGCATTAATAGTTAGTAATAAGTCAACATACGATAGGCAGAGGTTTTGGTAAACATTAGAAAGAAAACCTCCAGGTAACAACAAAATGTATCATAAAATACAATGTTTCCTATAATTTCATATAATCGATTAAGAGAAGAAATAAATCTGCAATAACAATGCCTGAGATAAAATAACACCATAAGGTGACAATTTTGAAGAAAATATTAAATTTCAATGAATAAAAAAGTAGAATTTTTGTATTTCCTACAGTGCAAGTTTTAGGTCATAATAGTCCTACAATATAAAGGGATCATCTTTCTATTTACCACTTACTGTATAAGATGAGATAGTTTTCAACCAATCATCATATAAATTGAAAAGAACCATCTGTGGCTCAGTAGCTTTGAGAATCAAATCTCCAAATTTTTCCACTTTCAGGCAGGCCTGGAATGGCAGTTGTAATTCACTTCCCTTGATCACAATGTTGGGGAAATCTAACAGATGCACCTATAATGGCAAACAAAGAATCATGATATGAGAAACAGTAAGCCAGCAATCGTGATATCAAGTAAATAAAACTAGAAGCCAGTGGCACCTATAACACCATATTATTGAGATGACTGCTTCATTCGTCCAGACCAATCATTAGCTTGTGGTAAGGGTGAGAGATGAATCTCCACAAATTTCCTTGAGAAATCTAAATAGATGAAATTAATAATCTAAAGCAAACTTAAAAAGTAATCGTTTGCCTTATTTTAGCTCATATTGTCTTATCCCCTGCCTTTGTCTCTTCTTTCAATTCACAATGTACCTTCTCTATGCCTCTTATCATAATACCCGCCCCTCCTTTCTATGTTAATTGCATTGAGTCGACTTAGATGCTTTTCTATCAGGAGTTATCAAATCAACTCCAGGTCTTTTTCAATCACAGAGGACATTTATAATAAATGAGAAAATGAGCTCTTTCGGTAAGCCTAGCCACTTGGAAAATGACATGAATTAATGAAACAGCATTATTATCTACTCTGAAGTAGAAGTCGATTAAAGGACAAAAAATAAAGAAAAAAACAATTTTCAACAGTAAGTGTGGTGACTGCTTTACCTCAAGTGGATCCAACATTCCCTTACGGGTGACAATGATCTGCTTAGGCTGTTCTTCCACGGGCAAGGAGCGGATAAGGGCAGCCACCTCTTCAGCAGTTTTCCACTTGGCCAACTGTCCAAGACGCTTCTGGCCAGCCCACACAGAGGTGTGGATGATCTTCAAGAAAAGCTGCCCTGTTCTAGGGTTGAAAATGAAGATTGCCCCATTGATGGGCTTGGTGGTCAAGTTACCTTCAAAGGTCTGGAAAGCAAAATGGTTGGAAAATATATATATAAAAATCAAATTGTGAATAATAGGATTCGGTAGATAACAATGGAATCGTATATTAATGATTCTTTTGCTTATCCCAAAAGATATAAAAGGCTATTGAGAGGGCAATTTGAAATTCTACTATTGCATCACCAAAAGGAAGGAAAAAAAGAAATTATTTGATTACCTAAACTAAAAAAAACTTTGATAAAAAATGTATGTTCCCACTAATGATAGCTAAACATTTACATAGAGGTTTGGTTTAAAGAGATAATGAGATAATTATTAATATTTCACACCAACTAGAAAGCAACTGATTAAAATAATCTGATAAATTCTAAACATTTTTGTTTACCTTGTGAATTGTGACTCTATACACATTTGTGTCATCCACAAACCAGATGATCTGATTGGAAAACAACTCTCCATAGTTCTGAGAACTTAAGTAAGGCTCTGTGGGCTCAGAGGAATAAAGCTGGAGACCCTTGCGGATACGTTCTCTCAACACATAGAGAGCTGGGTTGGCTTTCATAATCTTAGCCATTGCCTGCTGGATGAGCGGCTTAGCACCAGGAAACCAGTTGCCATACGCACTGAACAAAAATAGCAAGAGGCAATGGATGAGGTGAATGAGAGCCAAGCAACATATTAGATAAATTGGCAACTTATACTGATATCTCATTTTGAAGCCATATATTTTAAACAAGACTTTGATAAATACATAGAAGATCATAGGGATAATTCTTTATTCAGATAAAGATTAATAGGCAGAAATGAATTTTGTACCTATGCAAATTGTAGGCTAGATCAACAGCAATGAGCAGTCCTGTAGGAGATGGGTAGATACTCATATTGTCAGTGGTGTAGTCCAAAAACTTGGCTCTGGAATATCTCTCCACATCATGTGAGTCATAGTCTCCCCAACGAAGCTGAACGTCGATCCAGTATTTCTGGGTAGTGCTGCCATCCATGACATCCCTGGAGTGAAGGTAAGTTATGAAATGTTCCAGCATAGACACAGTAGTGGGTATGAGCTTATCAACCTTATCATTTACTACTAAATTGAAAAATTTGTTATAGGTTTTTCACTATGAAAACTTTGGACTGAAACCTATCATGGGTTGCCATTATCATAACTCTTTCACTTTATTTTCCTTTTTTTAGTAATGTTTGTCTATGGTGACCTTCATTTTAAAAAGTTCATTAGGCTATCTACTATAGGAATAATCATTATATCAAACAATTTGAAGGCTTACTTGGCATCAGCTAGCAATGATGGCTTGGCAAAGTTCCATTTGTAGGCAGCAAAGAGAAGGATGTCCGCACATGAGCTGTTCATCTTGTATGACTTGCGGGGATGGATGGTTTCTTTTTGTACTGTCTCAATTTCAAGGGCATCCAGTTCTTGATCAAATACCTTTATTTGAAGAAAAAAAAACAATGAAACTATTGAGGAATAGATTATTTCTTACTGAAATTGTAGCAGGTTGAAACTTTCAGACTTTAAGAATTTAAATTTTGAGGAATTAGCAAATTAAAGAGCCTAGAATTCGTGTCAAAGAGGAAGCCTGAAAATCTTGATTGTATTCTTGATCACCCTAGGCCTTTACACGAACAACAAAGTTTAGACATGTTCACCAAGTCATTGATCACTAAAAACATTTGGAATCAGTAAATATTACTGCCTGTGAGTGAGAAGGAAAGCCTTCACTAATTTTGCACTATGTGATTAAAATGAATTAGCAAGAAAATGAAAAGAAAAATAGGCAAAAGAATAACAATCATAAACTCTACACTGTACACTTGTAATGATTATGAAACGACAGAGAACTACAGGTTCCTGTAAAGGTTGGCAGCTCTGCTGAAATGATGACTGACCTGACACAAATCCATAACAATGCTCTCATGAATCTTTTGCCACAAGTGAGCCCTGAAAATCTGGATGAGAGAAATCTTCAAAGTTGGAATTTTACCGTGCATAAAGATGCCAGTCAAATCAAGTTGCACTTGGAAACCAACGTACACCTAAAGGAATGGATCATAAAAAGATTATAGAATTGTTACTGATGAAATAAAAATATTCTGTTGCAACTTTAATGGATGAAAAATCAGGAAAAGCAACAACAAACAAAACAAAAAACTCTCATAATTGGGGAAATACCGATGGATTATAACATGTCAAGATTGAGGTCTAGTAATTATTTCAAAATGTAAATAAAAAATTCTGTTCCCGGATTTTTTGTCCTGATTAGCTAGATTCCCAATTGCAAAGGTCGCAATATAATACTTATGCTTCATCCATCCTTAAAACTCTTATCAATTTACTCCACTTGTAAATCAAATATTAAAGTTGTAACTAGTATTGTAGACAGCCTTTACTCCTAAAGCAATGTTAATGACATACAAAAAACATTAACTAAGACAGTTTTATTCAAGACACTCACATTAGCACGATTAATTGTAGGTGACCACCAGAGAGTGAAACGACGGTTGGGGATTTGGTTCAAACCTGATCTTTGGGCATTTGTCAGCTTCTTGTATTTCATGGACTCTTCAAATCCACTGGCACGTTCCCTGTCGATGAATGAAAAATCCTATATAGTACAGTATTTATTCCAACCTTTTTAAACAATATGAAACTTTTTAAATGATGATGAGCTACCTAAATGGAAACATTTTATTAAAATCCTGTAAGATGTAAAAATTAACATTTAAGGCCATTTGAGCAGAACTAGCCATCACGTACCAGAAAAGACCCTCCCATGTAGGAAAATAGGTCCCTTTGAACAGAGTGTGTTCCAGAATGCCTTCCACTCCACCAAGGGCCTGGATCATGTCAGTACGGTAATTATTCAAATTCCATAACTTTCCATCGTGTCGCTGATGCGTCCACCAGAAGGGGTTCTGCTTCAATACCTAAAGATCATAGAATTCAACAATGAAAATGATCCAATGCTCATCATAGACCCAATTTCTTTAAAATATCACCAAATTATATGCAGTACCAGCCCTGCGCATATAAATCATTGATGAGATCATGTATCCAATCTCACACACAGGGGTGGGGATGATTAGCTCTGAAAAAAAATATGCGGTCCACGGAACATTTGTAAATCATTGCACGTCAACCTATAACCTATAACTGTATAACACACAGCATATTGGACCCTATATATATATATGTGAGTCTATTATCTTTAATTTCACCCCTGAACAAAATATTACAAGGCAAAGAATAAGAAAAACAAAATCATGTAGGCCGATATTAATATAGCCAAGGGCATTGGCCTACCTGAATTTGACCGATTTCATCATTGGTCTCTGTTTTGTTTTTTTACACAGAACACAGAATCCAACACCTGGCAGTCTCATCCTTATTAGGCCTAATGCAAAGGCAAAAAAAACCCTGACCACCTGATTCTTTCCACCCAACCATTTATTGTTCAAGTTCAATGCCATGGTCAATGTTGGTGACGAAAGCATCATCCTTCTGTCTGGGGAATAAATCCTCCAAAGAAAAGGTCTAGCTCTTTAACTTTAAGAGACTTGACCTGAAATTTCCAACAGCTAGATCTACATCTAGACAATATCAAAATTATATCTTATAAAATGTCCAATGAATCTAATTCATCTAACACAAAACCGGGCACTTCAAAAGCTAGATCTAGAGTCTAGTCACGTAGATCTAAACATTTAACATAACACTTCCACAATATGGTCAGTACAGAATTAGATCTATATTAAGGATCTAAAGGATCTAGAGTGAATGTACCCCCAGTACTTCCAGTGACACAGAGCCTGATTTTAGGCTCGCTTTAAGTTCATTGAGCTTAATTTACGTGAATCTTCAGTTTAGACATGGAAAAGAAGAAGTTTTCTCTTGAAATCAATCATTTTTCAAATTAGGATTGGTTTTTTATTGCATTAGATTTTGTGGCTCTATGTCACTGGGGGTACATCCACTCTAGATCTAGATCTACAATGTTACTCCTACAAGAATGAAAAAAGTGCGCTTTAAAAAAAAAAAATCTGATAAATCAATATCTACACAAGATCTATCCAGAAATTAATGTTGTCACTAGTCTGTCTTGATTCACCTGACTTGAGAACTGGTCGCATGTAAAATGAAAACAAAAACAAAAAATGATAGCATGGACGTAAACTCATAAACTGGCCTCGCGAACTGATTAACAATGCACGGCCTTCGAAGAAAATTGCACGTAAGTTATTGTTAAGTAATATGGAAATCGCAAACTGTTCAAAGCTGTCCAGCATCACAAAAAGTTCGATAATAATGATTCCAGAACTAACTGCTCGAAAGTGATCAAAGCGCCGGTGGCCCGTATCGTTAAAATCTCAACCACTAAATATCCCGACCATTCGCGGACAGTTTTTGTTTTTGTTTGTTTTTGATTCTTGCAATTATCAGGTTTGGAAATAAAATCCGCAAAATCCCCATCCCTGAACATATGCAATATCTCAGTTTCTTTTAACCACTATGTATGGAATAAACTCCCCTACCCTAAATAAAGACAACAGCTTCATATATAAATCACCCTATGACCATACATTCTTTTATTGATACTAACCACAGTCGAAGAGTGTAGGTCAAAACACTGATATGAAATTTTCTACCACAAGGCCTGAGGCTATATATTTTCATGGCAATATCGGATTATTTCTAACTTGATTGATTCATTAACTTTACACAAAAATACCTGATACTGCTTGAAATCTGTCCTAACTCTCCAACCTTTATCATAAGCCAGTGTCTGCTTGTCTTTCTGGAACAAAGTGTTGATACGAGGAATACCTCTATCCCAGCTGTCTTCTAAATCCTCTAGGGTCAAACGTCTGTTTTGAGCACTGGCCTCATGTCTTTTCAGGGTGTATTCAGCCCATACACGCTGAGAATCAATAAATTCACTTTCCCATGGCATAATGTATCTGAAATGGAACAAAAATGAGCATTAAGACAGATGGAACCTTTTTTCATTCATTGGGAGCTCAATAACACCATTTAGATCAGAAAAGTAAAGGCAATAAAATTGCAATTTTACATATTTGTTTAAAAATAAGTCATGAACGAACAAATAAGGCTCTAAGCTACTTTGCTCACCACTGGTGACCTTCTATTTTCCCTTCATGTTATCAATGTTTAATGACTGATGATGATTAACAATTTAAGAGTGATAATAACGGAGGCCAGAAGAGCTGCAGTAAACAGAAAGGTCTTCTAAGTATTATAAGGGATGCAACATCGACATGAAGGAGAGAGACTAAGAGCATAATGATTTACATCAGCATGACATAAAATATTTCATAAAATTAAAAAGATACAAAAGGGGCTAGTGATATCATAAAATAAGAAAGATGAATAAGCTTTGTTTGAACTCCAGCTAAAATCATACAAATACTTAGTAAAAAATACACTTGGCAAATACATTAAAAAAAAAAAAGTATTAAAAAGATGAACGAGATGCTAATAAAGATTTGGATTTAATTTATCAATAGAAATAAAACATACATATGTGACAAGAGGCATAGGAAAGAGGTTAAGTTGCCTTATAACTTTGACATTGAAACCTGTGTACAAAATATTCTTCCTCTATGTGAGATGAAACAAGAAACCCTGTACAACAATACCTGTACAAATTGGGAATGAGCTGATCCTCATCGTGAGACATGCCAGACAAGAAATGGGTGATTCCAACATCAGTCTGCTTTGACCATCGAAGATCTGATTGGGGAATGAGAACGTGACCCATGGACAACATGCCAAGGCCACCCAACTCTTTAGGAGTATAGAACACAACAGGAGGGAAACGACTGGGCATTTTGGAGTTGAGACCAATTTTGATTCGAGTTTGAATCTTGTTTTCACACTTGACCAGCAGGTCAAGGAGTTCTTGGGTGTTGACCACAGACTCTCTGAAATAAGTCATGAGGCCAATCAAGGCTGTGTTCCATTTATTAACAATCTGTGGGAAGAAATATTAGAGGTAATATCAAATTCACATAATTTATTTGGCATGAATCTTGTGACAAGTAAAGGGAAAATAAAACCTCCCTTTTTAAAAATAAATGACAATCATAAATGGGATTATTGAATAAACAGTTAGAAAATTATGATGGAAGAATGAGATGATAGTAACTTAACAAATCGTTTATACCCAATATGCATATATATTGATAAAAAATGTGTACCTTTGTGAAAGTAGTAGAACCAGAAGCCATTAGGATTTGCCTGACACGATTGTGGAATTTCCCCATAGAGTCATCGTCGACGCGCAAAAAGCACTGAGCTGTGCGCTCCTTAGTTACCTGAATGAAATAAACAACCCATGGATTATCATATTTGTAATTGTTCCCAAACCCCTTGATAAATAACAACAGCAAAAATCAATAGCAATAATATTTAAAAAGAAAAGAAAAGAAAGAACAGCAACCACTTACACTAAACCATTGTTTCTCAATCATATTTAATGTACAATGACAACAAAGTCTCAAAACATTACTACCTCATTCTGCAAATTCCAGACACCATCCTTGTGGGTGAATTCTTCGTGCTGTGTGCGGCACTTGGGCAAGATGCGACATTCAAAACCACACATGTTAAACAGAAGGTTAGGGTTGTCTTTGCTGTAAACAGATACAAAGCTGGATTCCCACTGAATAGTAGTCACAGATCTAGGTAATCTGTTCTTGATGTCCCAGAATACGGCTCGGCCCCTGGATATTGAAGAAATTTAGAGACTAATCAAAGACATCCAAGAGTAGCAAATACAACCACACAATGGATTTTTCCTAATTTCTTTTTTTGAAGAGTTTAACTTACACAGAAAGAGAAAATAAAATTACCTTTTAATGACAATGTAAATCAAAGATTGTTTCAATCAATCTGTTTGTAGTAGACAATATGAAGTTGTATGACTAGTACAACTACGATACTTACAAATTCACATCATGTTTCATGAGGCGCATACGTGAATCCCTGGGCCAGCACTTTTTGTTGTTGTATCCAACAATATTCTCATTGTTAGGATCAGGATGTTCTGTTAGATAACGCTGAATGAGGTCACGAGCTTCTTCTGCTGAGAACCTAAAATGACAGGGTGATAGATATGATGTAAGTGAATAACCATGACTACTGGCAAAGTTTAGTGGTAATGATAGAGAAAGGTAAAAAAATTATTTTTAAAAAAGGTAAACATTTTTTCAAATTCCAGTACAATCATTGGAAACTTACATATGTATTAACAAAGTTAGCATTTAAAAGAGAAGAGAGAAGTCAATAATCATGATATTGATTAGTGAATGGTACTATTGAGGATATATTGAGGGCAAAAGAGCATGAGGGAGTCAACGCCTAACGTTTTTGATGGGTTTAAGACAACATACAAGCACAATCACCACTAACACGGCATATACAAGGACGGCAGATGACAGATTTACGTGGAGAAGATTGATAGGCAACGTGCAGACATGCACTTGCCACTCATGATAATGATGACTATTGAGAACATGAAAAATATTTTTGTACCATCTTAAATAATCAATAAGAAAAGTTGTAACAGGTACATAAAGAAAGCAACGAGATCAATATTACCTGAAAAAGATGTGAATTCTGTCAATGTATCTTGAATAGAGCCTGATGGGATGAGCCATTTCTGATGATACATTCTGAGGAGGATAATAAGGTAAGCATTTTCATTATAATTGATATTGTGACAAAACCGTTGTGCTGCATGAATACCTTCTTCTTCAAATAAACTGACACATTGTCAACAACTAGGTTGAGTATTACTGTCAAAAAAAAAAAAAAAAAAAAAAAAAAAAAAAAAATTTAAATAATAGAGCTGACTAATAGGCCTATAAGTAGATTTAAGTATTTCATAGCGTAGCTTATGCTTAAGATTATCAACACTTTCGCTACTTCTAATATTTGGTTTCAATTTATTCCACAATCTAGCAGTGCTAGGGAAAAAGAATGTCTATGGCAATCATTTTTAGAGACAGGGATGTTAAATGTCTGACAATCCGAGTTCCTACTTCTCCTATTACTTTTGTTTAGTTCATTTATGGGGATATCTATCTGATCATTAATTGCTTTAAAGAATATTACAATTTTATTTCTAGCTCTTTGTTCCTCTAAAGGTGTCCACTCCAGCTGTTTCATGCTATGTATTGTGCTACCATGTTCATATGAATAGTTATTAGTTACAAATCTTGCTGCATTCTTATGTACTTTCTCAAAGCTATCTTTTTGAGTTTTAAGATGGGGGTCCCAGACACAGCATCCATATTCTAAAACTGGTTTAACTAAGGTTTTGAAACATTGCTCTTTAATCTTTTTAGGGCATTTTGCCGGTATATTTCTTTTTTAAGAATGCTAGAGTATTATTTACTTTTTGGCAGACTGATTTGTTTTGGTCTTTCCATCTTAATTCATTATCTATTGTAACTCCTAAATATTTTGCACTTTTAATTTCCTTGGCTGAAATTATGACACCTCCACCTATTCTATCACCTCTATGTTTTCTTATTATGTTATAGTCTGGTAGGTTAATTTCACTATTTCTTATGGTATTATCAAGCCAGGTTTCAGTTCCTATGATTAGGTCTGGGCTTTCATCAAATACCATCTTTTGAAATTCAGCCATTATATTTTTTAGGCTTTGAAAATTAATAATAATAAATTTTAAACTTTTATCTGGGTTAAATATTGGTCTCGATCTAAGGTCGTTTCTTTGCTCATTGTGAGTTAATTCTATATTTTGGAAATGATTAGTCTTGAGTTGCTTGGAGTTGTGGTAGTTTTTAATCCTGTTGTTTAAATCAAGATCCAATTCTTTGGCATTTTCAAGTAAACAAAATCTATTGGAGGTATTTAGGTATTTACTTTTTGGGAAGAAATATGTACAATAGTTTTGGATTCCACAATCTAGGCATGTCCAAGATGTTTTAGATGTAGATTTTATTGAAGAATCCATTATGTTTAAGCATTTTATAAGTGTTGTTGCATTGCAATTATCACAATTCCTTTTTCAATTCTTCGCTTTTACAATTCCTATGGCAAATATTTCAAGGGCATTTAGCCTTTTCATACCTAGCTCTGGATTTTTTAATTTATTTTTTGTAAGGCTTAGGTTAACTGGTTGATCATAAGCTTAGGTCTAATCTAGTTGGAGTTACTCTTAACGGCCCATGTTCAAGATGTTCAATATCTCCCGAGAGTAGTAAAATTAATATTAACCAACCGTGTCTATTTGATTTTAGATCTAAGTCTAAGTTTTCTAGAAGTTCGGTTTGGTTAACATTTACGATTAGATCTAATCTATTTCTTATTTGGGTTACAGGTTTTGGATTCCTAAACTACTTGTTAAGAAAACAATTTGAATTTGTATTTTGTTGTACCATAAAGGATTTAATTTATGGAAGCTGAAATCCAATATACCTTCCATTTCTGTGTCTAAAGTTGCTAGTGATTGAGATTTTTACGTTGAACGTCTATACTGTTCTAGGCCTAGTCAAATATAGTTGATCGGGTTTAACAATGGTTTAAATGGTAGATAAGTCTTAATTTATAATTTATATCAGATAGTATGGTCTATGCTGTTTAATGTGCTATAATTTA
>JASKDV010000001.1:96632-109022 GCA_032466395.1 Aegires albopunctatus | reverse complement strand
GTCCTTTCGTTCTCATCAGTGTGATGACAATTAAACATGAATATCTACCATCCTCCACGTGTCATTGACAGTAACAAGAGTAACAAAAGTCTTAATGCCAGTGGTCACAAGGGTGATAGCTGTCCTTTCGTTCTCATCAGTGTGATGACAATTAAACATGAATATCTACCATCCTCCACGTGTCATTGACAGTAACAATCAGGGACATGGATTCAAACTCTTAAAAGCAGTAGGGCTCCATACTGTTGGGAGGGTTGGAGGCGGGAGGCTAATGGAGTGTATGTTAATGGCATATCCGCGTTACATCTGGTTTATAGTCGTTTGTGTGCTGTTCTTTGCGTGGCAAGTCTTTATAGTTTAACTCATCTGCCCAAGAATTTGAAAAGTTATATCGGATTATTAAACTGTTTTGCGTTGTTTGTTTGTTTTTTAAATTTAATTTACAGTTTTGTTCCCTCTTATCCTAGTCGGAACAGTGAATTGTCAGTTATCGATAAATAAAATAGAGGGAATTATTCAGTTCCCGCTATAAACTGTCGGATAGGCAAATTTGTCAGACTATTGCGGTGGCTTTATCGGCGCTCAACTGTAGATTAGCCTGTGAATGGCTATATCAATGTGGTATACTGCTATTCATGATCATAGGCTTGTAATTGTAGTCACCCAGTCATCGATTGCATGGTGTGCCTCTATTTCCTGCATGGATTCTTTTGGTTAAATTCAGGCAAAGACGTCATTTGGATAACAGATGTTTGGTTAGTGAAGAGAGATTGGATGAAAATGAAAAGCGTCTCAAAGATGCTCTTCAGGCTGCAAGCGATGCTCAAACTCGATATGATGAGGTGGGTATCATCTCTAATTTGTTGCTGGGTTGGAGATGGGACTAAAGAGTATGTGCTTCTTTTTTTTGTATCCTTAGGTGCAGAAAATGACTGGAAATTCTGTCGCCTCTATTTCATTCATCAAATGAATGAATGGGTCTGTTCCTTATTTTACCCTTTCAGTTGCTAACATGTTTTGTATTCTCTTTCAGATGTCGTCCAAAGATGGACCAGCTGTCATGACATTATGCTCATATTCCATCATTTTTCCTTTATGTATGTGTATGATTTCATACCTGCTTTTACTGAATTTGTTTTATGAAACAGAGGCCGCAAAGTGCTTGAGAGCAGAAGCCTGGCAGATGATGAGAGGATAGATGCCCTCGAGGCTCAACTCAAAGAAGCTAAATACATTGCTGAAGATGCTGAGCGTAAATATGATGAGGTGACCAGCTTGCCTATTGTGCGAGTGGCTGGCTTGTTAGCATGTGCGCTCTTCATCTCACTTGTTCACCTGACCGATATGCTAGTTTTGTCTTTGTAGCATTAATCTGGTTGGAATTTATTGTCCTGTCATAACACTTGGTATATTGAACCAATTTTTTTTTTTTTTTTTTTTTTTTTTTTTTTTTTTTTTTTTTTTTTTTTTCTCTTGCTTATCATTGCAAGTTCCAGTTCCATTTTTGTTGTCTTTATTTCTGTTGCATTCCACTTGATAAACTTCAGTCATCATGTTTTCATTAATCATATTTGTTATAGTTTTCTTGGATTTTATCGAACATCCATATTATATTTTTTTTGCTCCCTCATCATACTTTTTATGCAGTCGAATTGCTGTTTCTCTGACTAGATAATTGATACGGATAATAATCTTTATTGTCGATTGACATAACAAAGAGTCCCTATCACTTGGTTTATAAAAGCAGCAATCATATATACTACTACAAACTACTGTAAGTGTTTTTATTGATCAAATGACCATAGAGGGAAATTACTTTCATTAAGTCAGCCAATTGAGATAGGTGTAATGATGTGATGAGTAGTTCCAACAATTAATGAGATGGGCTTTTGCAAACAAAATTTCAACTATTGTTAATAAATTGTTGGATAAACAGCAGTGGACTGTATATAAAGTTGTCATCTCAGTGTAGCACCATCTCTCTTTTTGCTAGCCAACTTAGTGCTAAGCCAAGTTCTTGTCAGAATGAAAAGAGCCCCTGTCATATATTGTTTTTGCTCTGTATTAAATTTGGAATCAAATTATTGATCTGTTTAGAGGAAGAAAGGTCCTGGAGAACAGGACTCAAGGGGATGAGGAAAGAATAGATTTCCTTGAGAAACAGCTGGAGGAAACCAGGTGGATTGCTGAAGATGCAGACCGTAAATATGATGAGGTGACTTCATGACTTTCATACTTTTATGTTGAAACATAGAGTGTCTCTCCAGTCCCTCGGATATGGATTCCTTCCATTAGTGATTTCCTGTCCCTCAGATACGGATCCCTACATTAGCTATTCCAGTCCCTCGGATATGGATTCCTTCCATTAGTGATTTCTTGTCCCTCAGATACGGATCCCTACATTAGCTATTCCAATCCTCCAACATGGATCCTTCCATTAGCTGTTTGCTCGACTGAGATCGCAAAGAATATTTCTAGTCATCCATTTAATTTAGGATCCTCAGCAACAACAAAAAAAGCTAGAATAGGGTATGGCTACATGCACATTGAAGAGAATGCTACCCTAATCTATGCATAGTAGATATGAATGCTTTTGGATATTATCTATAGACAAGACACCAACTTGCGCAAAGACTACCTGTACACCCTCATGATATCCCCTCTCTACCTGCTACCATGCATGTATCCACAAGACAATTCACGTTGTCATGAGCCCTGTATCATCTTCCTCCTCCTCCTCTGACAATCCTCAATGACGTCATCACATTTTTCCTTACTCTTTCACATACACACATTGATCTTGCAGCCAAATTCCTTATTCTATTCTTCCTTATCTCGTCAATCCTTTCAGCAATTCAACCCTCCTCTCCAAGCTTCACATTACCCTTGTCACTTTTTTTTTTTTTTTTTTTTCGTTCTTCTCTCCTTCTTTTTTTTTTACCTACTCTTTTACCCACAGAAAAAATTGCAATTTGTTTGCACAAGATTGAAATTGACCACGTATTGTTTAAACTCCTTGTTGAGGAGATATTTTGCCTTGTGACATCATGTTGTTGCCTGCCAACTAATTATGTCTTGTTTTGCATTTATTTTCTGAACTGACATTTATAAGCAAAGTCTCTTCTTCGTTTGAATGGAGGCAAAATTTAAAGTTAGTGTTGGTAAATGCAATTGGGCTTTTAAGAAGAGCATCATACCAGTGCCTAAATCTTTGAAGAGGATAATAAAATAAAAAGATGATGGATTTTGCTATATTGTCACTTTGAATTAAATATAACATTACGTCAACATAACAGTAGTCGCATTTCTTAAATTTCAAGAAACATCGACAGTGATTCTCTTCCTTTTCTATCATTCTCCTTTATAATGATCTTGATAGCTTTTTAAATCATATTAGAGTTAATTTTGTTCTATTCTATTTTGGTTGTTTTTTTGTTTTTTTGTGTTTTTTTTTACCCTGTTTGAAAACAAATTTCCCTCACATATATGCTTGCAAGTATTGAAATTAACCCCTTGATGAAATCAATAAGAAATACTTTTTGTTATTGGTACTAGATTTAGTTATATTCATGTCCTGTTTTGAGGATCTTTTAATGCCTATATAAGTATTGTATAAAAATCTTAGCCCTCATTTACAATTTTCAAAATTATTTGTAAAATGACAGCACCAACCTTTTTGCCTAATATAATTGTCATATAGATTGATTATACCTTTTAATTACGATTTTATTTTAGTGTAAATTCCTTTATATATTTTTTTTATTTTTTTTTTAAAGAGTAATAACTTTTTTTGTTCTAATAAAAATAAATGTACTATATCTCAGACAGGCCTCAGCAAATTCCCTACTGTGTAACGTCAACCTCTAATGATGCCCAGCTGCTTGCAACCTACCTTAACAATTTCTTTGTCGGTTTGTTGGTTGATTAAAGCATGTCATTTGTCCTTTTAAAGAGGAGTGAAGGGAAAATTTCCCAATAAAAATTGAAATCTGTAAACTGCATTATGAAACCATGACAGCGAGTTATTTAGAATTAACCTTTAGTCAATAGATCAAAGCATGAATCAGACCTGCATGTGCTCTGACAATAGTTGGAAATCTGACTACTTTGCCACAACGAGCAGTCCCTCTCATTCAAATGTTAAATGTCATGAAATCAAATTGATGTCATATCAACATTTATCATTTTTCATATTTCAGGGAACTGGTGAGTAGATTTTCATGATATTTTGTCAAAGCTTACTTGCAGGTCTGATGAACGTGTGTCTTAACAAAATGCTGGGCAATGTTTTTGTCAAAGCAGCATGAAGTTTGCGTACAGTTCCCATTATCTTGCTATTCTCTGTCTTAATCGAATGGTGTGTGTGTCTTCTTTGACTAGGAATGTCTCCTTTTGAATCTTTTAAAATATTTATGTGCCTATGAGGTTTTTCCTACTTGCTAGTTAGTGTGTATATATGTCCAATTATCTCTAATTTAATTGAACATAAATTAATTTCTGAAACATCTCTTCTCAAAGACATAAACAATTTTTGATATATATCCTTCTTTTTTTTTTATTTGTGTGATAGGGTTTTGTCATTTTGTTTAGATTTATTTAAATTGAGCAAGATTACCTATTTTCTAATGGCCTTCCAACATTATGTGTTCTTGTTCAAAGAGTTATATTCTATCAGAAGTATTCACCTTAATTCTGAGGGTGCTGTTACAGGTATTCTATCATTCAATTACTCATGACTATTTCTTCTCATTTTTTTTATCCTACATGAACAGGAAATGGCCCTGTCATCAAATCAGTGAGCTCAATATAATCTTTTACTCAATCCATGAAATCTTTCCTTCTTTCCTTATTCTTGTTTTTTCATATAATTATAAAAAGCCCATTTTTTATCAATTTTGTTGCCTCTTGTTCTCTTTTATGAACTTCCATCAAAATGAAAAGCCATGGTTTCATCTTCTCTTCCAGTTACCTCATGTTTTTGTCAAATCAAAAGGGCTTTTTTAGTCTCTGCAAGCAGTCTAAAATGGGGATCATATTTTTCCTGTACTAGTGATGGTATGTCATCCTCAAGAGTTTTGGAAGGCTTAAAGTTCTGGTGTTGCTGTATCTGAAATCTCAATGTGTTCAATTTATTTCATTTTGTGTCTTTATGTTCATCAAATGGTCATTTGAAAATTGTTACAAGAAATGTAAAATCTCCCTGAGAATTATTATCATAGACCTACTTCCAGTTAAGATATGTGGTCAATCTTTCTGGCAACCGACAATTGCAGTTGTTGTGGTCATTTTCCAGGCTGCCCGTAAGCTGGCCATCACAGAGGTGGACTTGGAACGTGCTGAAGCTCGTTTGGAGGCTGCTGAAGCGTAAGTCATGGTGGCTGATTATTGAAGGTTCATGTCATATGACCTGCAGATAAAGAATTGTGCAAATCTTTAAAACAGCTGATAAAAAATTATATCTTTATTGTCTCAAAAGAAGCAACGTAAATATCAAAAATACCACATGACTCAATCACTTTTTAGAAAAAGTACAATCCTTTTCATCAAATTATGATATAAATTCATAATTTTATCTAAAGATTTGCCCTTTTTTTATCTGCATTTAGATTATGATTATGTTTTTGTCATCAGAAAGAGAAAGTGGTCCTTAAAAAGATCCCTTTGCTTGGCTAAGAGACAAAAATATGATCTATGAGAATAACTGATTTAACGTAGAAATGTTATACCACTATCCTTCTTTATGCTGAATCAAAAGTGTCCTCTTATTGAATAATTTTTGTTTGTTTTAAACCTATTTCTTGTTCACAATTTAAAGATATTTTATGGAGTCAATCCAATCCAATCATGTCATATCAGCTACAGCTTCTATTTTAGAAGATAAATGCGATTGTATATGTAGCAGATTGGTGGCAACAACAAAAAATCTTTTTAAAGACTAATGTTCATAAGAGGGCAACTTAAGATGATGTATTGAAAGGACCAGACAAGTTTATTGATACAATTTGCTCAGAATTTATATCTGTTGTTTGCATGCTGTTCCCTGCTGCCCGTTGTGCTAGGCTGCCCGCAGAATTGTAAAACTAGAGTCTGACTTAGAGAAAGCTGAAGAAAAAGCTGAAAAATTTGAAAGGTATGCTTTTTGATCATTGTATTTATAGAATAATCAACTCTTCCAAATGCCATGTTTTATGACAATAATGATTAATCTGATTTTAGATGATGTTTTGTAAAATGCTGTTGATGTAAAAATCCTGGATCCAATAATTGAGACTGGGGTATATAGCATAGACAGACTATATATAACAGTTTGTACCAAGCACGACATAACAACTACTGAGTTGAAGTATTAATAATTTTTCTTTGCGTGATAATATATGTTTTGCGTTTGTGCTCTCTTTAAGACATTACAATAATTCTAGCAAATAGAATGCATGATGTTATTTTACCTTTTAAAGTCAATTATATCTTACTGCTTCTTGTTTTGAACCTTATCAGTCTCTCTTGGATTTATATAATAACTGTTACTGTTTTCTCTCTTCTGATATTTAATTTTTTAAATTTCTTCATATGTAACAGTGTCTTGATTGGAGTATGCTGATCTATTTTAATTGGTTTCCTCTTTTGTTCTGCAAAATAGAAAACTAGATTGATGTGTGGAAAAGTTCAGAGATTGAATTAATCATATGATTTATAAGATAATGACTCACCAATGAAGTGGTCAATACAAAATTTGACATGAAGCGTGCAGAGAAAAATGGCAAAGTCGTCAAATATATATGTCCTAGATTGCGAGTCATGTGGGCATGGGAGCGGATAGCTTAGTATGTAAGGTTCTAGCCTGTCAAGCTGAAGGTCCCTGTTTCAGAAACCCGTAGAGGCTTGAAATTGAAATCCAATTGTTCAGGTTTCCTTCTAAAAGTTGCATATGAAAACCATCACTATCCCTTCAACTAAAATGTTCCAATTGGATTGTATCAGATCAAGTATGTCAGACTTAAATGATGTATATAAAGATCCATCAGTGTGGAAATGGTGACTTCATTTTTCAAATTCTGCCTTTGAGTGCCTCAATGTACTCCTGAGACTCTATTCACTTCAAGTTTATTTTAATAATTCTTCACATTTGGGGGTTACTGAAATGCTTTGATTTTAATATCCCGAGTAAATATGTTTGCCCTTGTTGTTCTAGGCGGTATTTAGCTGACTTAATTGCCTATGTCACTCATATCCAGAACATACTTTTTGAATTTTAAAACTCACGTGTGATGTTGCTGTGTGCCATTGGAAATTGCTTGGCATGCCAAGTGTTGCGCACATGTTGTAGTTTGCCATCTCTGCACTAAACTATGATTGCTTTCTTCCCCACCAATTCACACTTGTACAACAGCTTGTACCAGCCGTGAAAATAATTTGTTGGTGTTAACAAGAATTGGTGCCAATTTCATAAGGTCCTCCAGCATCTTCAATTGGCTTGTTCCCAGGTCTAAATTGAAACTTTACGTGAGTTTTCACCCTCTGGGTGGAGAGGATCTAGCAGATAATCCTGGCACATAACTTTATGGCATACCAATGAAAAATTGCTCTTTGGTGGTCAGTCAAGTTTTGGCCCAATATAATTTGGAAGAAATGCGTTAGTAACGATTGATGTATGAACTTATTTGACATCCAATCGCTAGATATCTTTTAGCATGAAAGATTCATTCTGTGTCATCCTGTCAGAGATGATTTCCTCTTTTCTGTTAGAATCTCACTGCATCATCTTCTGAAACATTTTTGAACTGATTTATTCGCTGTTTCTTCTTTCTTTCTGGAAATGTTTGTTCTGAATCATCAGGTCTGTTCTCTCTTTTACTGCATTTGTAAAGACTGACTAATGTGCATGACATTTACTTACTGCATGCGTTTTTTTATTGGCATTGAATTTTGCAGGAAGGCTGCCGAACTAGATGCTGAAATCCATGACCTAACCTCTAACCTAAAAACCTTAGAGATACATGAAAATATGGTAAGAGAATGCTTTGCAGATCTTTTTTTTTTAAATTTGTTTATTTGTTTTGGTCTAATCTTTTATATATATATATAGAGAGAGAGAGACTCTATATATATAAAAAAAATTTATTTTTTATTTTTTAAATTTATTTATTTTTTTTAAATTTTTTTTTTTTTTATATTCCAAAGAAATATGGGGGTTGAGTTTAGGCCCTCATACTTTCCTCTCCTGTTTGCCTTTAAATTGACATCCTTTCAGGTTGGCTAATTACGTTAAGCTCTGATCACTTTTCAATGACTATTCAAACCTAGTTAATTGAAAAGAGAAAGAAGAAATAAAACTCCTTTTAAAGAGACAGCCAAAGATGTCAAGGAAAAAGGCTTACAGGCTCTCCAGTTGGTGAGTTAATAATGTCAATTCTTGGCCAAGGTCATTTACTTTGATTTTTTCTCAGTCTTATAAATGACACATTTCCTCACCTCACAAAAAGTCATTTGAAGCTCATAAATTTCTGCTCTTGATTCACATCTGAATCACACCTTCTGAGATTTGAATGCCCTCATCAACTGGAAAGGCAATGTATAAAGTTGCTGGCACTTTAGTGGATGCATTTGATTTTTTTTTTCCTTTGCATCAACAATGAAATAGAGAATAGAAAAGAAGAAACTGCAGACCAGCCCCATGGGGTCACAAATAACTTGGTTGGACAGTGTTGGGTTTGTTGTGCCCACTCTTATTTTGAAAATGTCTACTTTCTCGGTTTAGTAATCCCACTTTTATTGGCTGTGTCTTCCTGCTTGGTCTTAAATCGTTTTGTTTTGTTGTTGTTTTTGTCTTCTTTTTTTTTTTAAAGTGATTTGCTGGAATTTGGATCATTAGACCCATCCATCTGTCTTGGTTTCCCCTAGTGATGTCTTCAATATGAGTGTGTTTTGTCTATCCTCTTTGGCCCTAACTCCCCACTGGAAATCTTTTGCAGCAGCTTTTGATCCTACAGATAGATGATCCAAAGAGAGTGATGTGAGAAATTCTGAAAGTTTTTCCTTTGTGTTAATGAAATTCTTGTTCCACAAATTTCTCTCAAGTGATTAAGTACTACAAAGGCTAAAGCTGAATGAGACGGAATTTATTTTCTTCATAAGAAAAGCTGCTGCAGATCATTAATCTTTCCTTAACCGCATGGATAACTGCCAGCTTTGTGTGGCATATGTATCAAGCTTGAATGTTGTCTTTTTGCCCCAGTCTGGACCAATATCTTAAAATTGAAAAAGAATTAATGAAAAGACCAAATGAAAGGTGAAGTTTCTACCCTTTTTGCTGGTGTAAATCTTTTTCTTCACTTTCTCCAGCAAAATTTACGAACTTGATGAGGAGCTTCATGTAGTGGGTAACAATATCAAAACCCTGTCCATCCAAAATGACCAGGTAAGGCGGGACCCCGGGTTGGGGCCACCTGGCCTGCGGTTTATTTGTTTTTTATTCTGCCAGCATATGCTCTGTTTCATTGACTTGCTCTATGTTCTTACAGGAAGATCCTTGAATTGGAAGAAGAGTTGAAGGTGGTGGGCAACAATATGAAATCTTTGGAAATCAGTGAACAAGAGGTAGACTTGCCAGAAATTTAAGCTCGCTCGCTCCCTCCTTGGACATACCTGCATGGTGTCAATTATATCGTGGCGTTATATACTGAGCAGTTTGGAACGAAATGAATTATAGCATTTTAATTTTTTGATGAATTTTTTTTATATATAGATTTTTTATTTTTTCCTTCTAATTTTAGTTCAATGACCAGATACAAATTTAAAGCATCTTATGCATGCCTCTTCTCCGGAGGGCCCAAAATATGTGATCACCCATTGCTGTAAATAAGAAATGGAAGTTGAAATACCCTCTTCCCTCAACCCCTTAATTCCTCAACCAGTTCAGGAACCTGTCAAGCTTATCTCAGGCATTTTTCCTCTTATTCTGCTTTATTCATTAGAAAAATAAGACTATTGATAGTCTTGTCAGATTTCTTGACTTCGATCTTGATAATACCATCTTAGCTTATTCCATTACTGGAAGAAATGTGTTATTAAATGTGGCATAAATTATTGGTCATGTCTTCATTTGTTTAATCCCTCCCCCCCTCTATTTTTTTCTTTTTTTCTCATTCATGTGTTCATTTACCTTATCCCCTTGGAAGACCACAACTATGGTTAGTTGGCACTGTCTCAATAACGTCAGACTTTGCATTGCATTTTACTTGCCTCTTTCTTGATATTTGGAAATGGTGGCAGCATTTTTATCCATATCAAGCAATCTCTTTTATTCTTTTGTGCTGTTTGATTATTATTATTTTTTTCATACGTTACTTTGGGAGGATATCTGATTTTTCTTATTTTTCTTTTGCTTTTATCCTTATAAATTTTTCATCTTATTCTTAGTGAAATAAATTTCTTTGGAAATTATTCCATTGTCGTATTTGTCCTTAGTTGCCTGCCTGAGAAAGCGTGACAGTCTTCTTGGACTGTCCATTTTTATAAAGGAATTTCGTATAGTGACAATTTTTTTAACCCCACCTTCGAGTCAACCATAGAAGCAGGACACACAGGACATAAGTTGCAGTTGATTTGATAGCATTTTTGAGCCACCCATGTAGATAATACATTACATTGACCCACTCAATTCACAGTATTGAGTTCAAAGCTTCTACCCATTCATCCCTGCCTGTTTTTGCTTTGGCAAACCATTGTTTGTAAACTATTACAACTTATTAACGGGACCAGAAATGTGGAGATCCACTCCATCTTGGCCAAAGAACTCGTGAGATAATTCTTGGCATTATCTTTACAGACTAGCGTTTTATTTTATTTTCTTGTCTCGATGACATTAATTTGCTAGCTCTTTTTTAGGAATTTTCTAGAACATGATAAGCAGGTGTTCTTTCGAGGTCGCTCAAGTGTTTCATCTCATGTATTTATACTCAGGCATATATTTTTTAGATAAATGTAAATCATTTTGTCCATGTCACATCCTTTTACTCTTGACATTTGTTCTGTGGGTTTTTGGTTGGGGCTGTTTTGTTTTGTTTTGTTTTTTGTTTTGTTTTTTTATTTATTTATTTTTTTCTTTTAAAATTATTTTTTTTTCTTCTTTTTATCAGGCAATTTTTATTTTTATTTTAAATTTTGTCTTCTTTTTTCAACCTACACATTTCACCTATCCTTGATTTATTATTATTTTCTATCTTGTTTTTGTTTATTCTTTTTCGTGATTTCTTTTGCCGCAGGTTTCACCTCTTCTTCAGTTTTTTTTGTTTCGTAGTTCGTTTTTTTTTTTTCATATATCATATCACATGATATTTGGTTTCATTTAATTTTTCAATCCTTACGTTTTTTTTATTTGTTTTATATATTTGTTTTTTAATTCATTGTTTTGGACCACTCTTTGTTCTTACAAAGGATGAATTTGCTCACGCTTAAGAAGACATTTTGACAAACATTTTAAGTGAACTAGTTCACTAGTGTATATGATGTTTTCTTGAATGTCTCAACTCCTGATCCACCAGCCTTTATGCCTCTCATGACATGACAGAACAGTCGTTGAAGAAGTTCTTGTCAGATATGCAAGGCTACGTTGAAATATGCCAAAAATGGCATGTCATATAAAACCCTGAGATAAACCATTCATGGTTGATGGGTTTAATAACCTCTAAATAAATTTTAAGAATCCATCAACTTTCAGTTTGCAAATCATAATTGTAAGAGTTCAGCAGTGAGGTCTTCTACAAAACTGATGACTTTACCCTTATTTTCATTTACAGCATTTCATCCTTTTATCAATGCATTATTCTACTCAGCGCTAGTAGCATCGTTTTAATTAAGATAATCATTTTCATCATGTATTTTGAGCCAAGGGAAATGAAGGGATGTATAATTCTCTCAGATTGCCCCCACTCATTCAATCATTTAATAAAAAGATTCTTTTGACAATTCCATTTCATAGGGGTAAGGCTACCTTTCCTAATTAGAAATTTTGCAGTAGGACCAAATATTTGTGACGATGATGATGACGATGGACAGATCCTCTGCATGACCTATTTTGGGCCTCCGAGGGATGTAGATATATCTAACAATATACAAAAGTGCCTTTCTCTCCCATCTACCTCATACATTCTTTAGAGTCTTCACTAACCAGTGATCGGTGTGATCTAAAACAAGCGCTACAGTCAATATCTCTCAGTGCCAAGTGCACATTGCATGTGTTGTCCTTACTTTTACCATTTTGACTCTTAATGGCATGTGGTGTGTTCTTAGCTCTTTTACTATAAATATCTTAAAAGGATTTCGGTCTCTCTCTCTCTCTCTCTCTCTCTCTCTCTCTCTCTCTCTCTCTCTCACACACACACACACACAAAC
>JASKDV010000001.1:79788-96532 GCA_032466395.1 Aegires albopunctatus | reverse complement strand
TTAAATTAAAAAAATAAACAAAAAAAAAAAAAAAAAAAAAAAAAAGACCCTCCCCCCCCCCCTTTTTCCACCAAGGAAAACAAAAACACATAAACGAAAACAAATACACCTGCAACTAATCAACTACTCGATCAAATAACCTCCCCCCCAAAAAAAACCCAAAACAACAATTAAACAAAAAACACCAAAAAACCCCAAAAAACAACAACAACCAAACAGACACCAACATAAAGCAACCAAACAATCAAACCAACAAACAATACAAAACTAATATCCCCCCTCTCCAAAAAAACAAAACAAAAACAAAAACAAAAACAAAAACAAAACAAAACAAAAAACCAAACAAAAACCAAAACCAAAACCAAAACAAATATTAATTTAAAAAAAAAGAAAAGAAAACTTCATAACAGTAATAGATCTAGAATCTAGATCCAGATGTAGATCTAATCTAGAATCTAGATCTATATTTTACGTTTAAAATTCCCTTGAAGACTAATAATAATAAATTGACAAAATGTGAAATTTTGATTAATTAAAGTAAATAAAAAATTTGGAAATGAATGAATGAGTTTATAAATGAAATTAGTAATAGGAGAATGATATATAAATGTAGGCCTATGGGAGATGGAGATTGAAACGGGGTACATGTATTTAAATCGGGTATGAGAGTGGGGGGGATGGGTGGGGTGGGGTGGGGTGGGGTGGGGAGTGTTACACTAAGATGACTACAGTCTCGATTTCACGATAAAGAACCAAATTTACACTTTTCTTTCCGGTGGTGCTCCAAGCGGGAATCCCGTCCTTTCCGCCCGAAGGGGATCCCCAACCGGAAACAACCGATGCGGACCGAGCACTATTTACCATAGAACTGAAATGCGTTCATTATACTTATAATTGATTGGAATATTGACTTAATTTGCAATTTATATCATCAAATCTGGCTGTTGCACAAGGCTAGACATTTCCCATACCTCAGAATATTACAAGGTGTTGATTGACGTCTCGATTGAAACTCGTGGTGACAGTCAATGTGACGTCATAGTGGTGAGCATCAACAAAAGTTGAGAGCTAAACAGCAAGGACACCCAGTTCTCTTTGACCTGCTGGCAAATATTCTCTGGACTAAACAAACGAATTAGGTGGAATGGAGACGATTTACCAATGACTGTTTGACACTTTTAAGTTCATAAACGGGGCATTTGTCCCCTTTTTAGTTGTGATTTACTTCAAATGTCTTGTGGCAGTGGGGGACCGCCATCTTGGACAGGTTCTCTTGTGCGCCCTCCGAAGAAAGGTAAATGACGGAATTATCAAAGCAGCTGGAGAGCTCATATTTTCATAGAGTGATGGTTGGAGAGTAATTAAATAAACATTAAGTGAAATAATCTATTTGCAGCTTTATTAAAAAATGCCTACCCTCCACCCTCTGTAAGAAGTCCATGTAAGTTGAGTATGGATCATGGGATTGGGATGGTGCCATTCCATTCATGTTTGACGAGATGAGTACCCTCGAAATGACCACCCTTCATATTTGGCCAAAGGGTCCTCGTCAGTATAAAGTCACCTTGAGGTGAAAATTGGTAATTTTTAATTGAAATTTTAAGAGGGACTGGTTGATCAAAGTTCTCATTCTTAATTATTGCATCTTCTTCATTATCCTAAATCTAAATCTAGATTCTAGATTAGATTTTATGAAGCCTTGATCTAGAGATCTATAGATCTATTCTAGATCTAGATCTATCTCTAGATTCTAGATCTATAGCCTTTCTTTGAGTTAGCCTACTCTGAAACAAGCTTTTACATGATAGATTCTCTTGTGATTAGCTGAAGATTTGGATAGCATGGAACATTAGGCATATCTGGTCTCTTTTTAAGATTTTGGCCGGGTACCTAAACTGGATCTATAAAGTATAAAAACTCTATTCTAGATCTAGAAATCTAGATCTAGATCTCTATTACTAGTAATGTGGATCTTAGATTGAAGGTGGTGTAAGTGTAAGAAGATTTCCGTAGAGAGCTGTTTAAGCACTAGATCTAGATCTAGAATCTAGTCGACTGTTACCTGCGCCCACAACTTTGATCCTCATCCCCCACTTTGATTACCGGTGGGTACTTATTTGCCTTTTGATTCTTGTCTAATTCCTCACTTTAGAAATCCTCCCTTTCCCTTGGCTTGATTCCATGGTTTTTATTTTTCACAGTGTAGGCTACCCATCAGATCTCCTATCCAGTGAAAATGGATTGCAATTAATGGATTTCTATTTCTTTTCCCTGAGATTATAATATAGAGAGCTTGTAGTCATAGATACTTGTTATTATGTATTCCCTTTACTTGAAATGCTGCAACAAAATATTTGATTTGAAAATAAAATATTACCCGCTAAAGGGCAATTTGAATTTTCAGTAGAAAATATGGCTCGTACTTTTTATATGTATTGCAGAGTCTGGTGTTATGGAACACATCCATCTAGACGCTCGAAAACAAGAAATGCTTGAAGCACGTATTCTTGGCAGTAAGGTCAGTTTTAATGTAGATGTAGACGTTAAAAAGCTCTGTTAAATTTCTCAGAGACAATAGTGCTCTACATCTATATAGTTAAAAAAAATTTGGTGATGAGTCAGCACATAGGATGCTTGTGTGTGTTAAGTTCAAGATTAACTTTTTGATGTTTGCTATTAGGATCTCCATTAAAAAAAATCTTATTAATCATCTCAAATAATAACTATTTCTCATGAGCCAATCAACAATATTAAATGCAACATTAATACTTAAAACAAAATGAATAGGTTAAATACAAGATGCTTGAACAACTCTGGAAAAAGCTGACTTTGTGTAGCAATTGATCAAATTTATTGGAAATCATCCTGATCTTTATTTCATTGTATGATAGGAAGGTAGAATATAGATATTAATGAGTCATAAACATCGCTATTATTCATCGCTGCTGTCATAGTGCTAATTAGTAGTATTTGCTTTTAACCCCACAAGTATGAGCCAAGTTATGATTTTTTAAATGTTCCATTTAGACATTTTAAACATCAAGTTTACTTAAATTGTCATATGTCTCGGTCAACCTTGATGCATTATCTTCAACACATTGTCATCAGGAATGAATTCCTTTAGTTTCAGCCTCTGGTCATGCCTCAACCACCACAGGAGCAGCATCAAGAGAACAGCAATGTCAGCAGTGGTGGCTCTCGTGACAAGGAAGATGGTGAAGTAAGTCATCTTGATTTTCTACATCTTCTGTTCATTCAGGGGTGTGTTAACCCGAGAAGCGCTATGCCCGCTCTAGTGCGTGCTGGATTTGCAGAACGTTAAGCGCTATGCACTCACTGGTACCTTATGGGTTTGCAAACCGGGTGGTGCTAAGCACGCACTAGAGCGTTTGGGATAATGGCCTTGGTCAAGGTGTGACAATGGCCGTATATCATCACAATATCTAAACTCATGGTGATTAAAATCATTCTAGGTACATCAAGGAATAATTATTATCTACTGATGCTTTGATAGCTGCACTTTAATCCGACCAAAATCAAGAAAACCGACAAAGAAGTAGCTTGGATACGTTTCTGGTTGAGTCCATTCCAAAAGAGGGTGTGGCAGGTCGAGACACACATGGAAAAGGCCTATAATGTTTGAAATTTTGATAAATATTTAGTTTGAACCCCCGTCTTGTAGTAAATAATGGTATTGTGCATGCTTTTAGGTATAGTGCGTTTTGATAAGTGGATCATATCAGCCAATTAGATATCACCTGCTATTTACATATCATTCTACATTTTGAATACATTGCATTGAAGGGATTACGTTATGACTCATAAGTTATGTCACTATAGTTACTAATTACATTTACCTACTTTTTATTTGGAGATATTTTACATCACTGTAAAAAGCAATGCATCTTTGAATAACCAACCCCTAAACAAACCAGCTGGCCAGGCAAGTCAAAGCGCCAGGGTACTGTGTCCACCGGCCTACCTGGCTGGCTAGTTTAGCACTGCTGTGGGATGCCTAGCGCTTTGCGTGTTAAGGACATCCATTTTAAATTATTTTTAATGAAGAATTATATTACAATGTAGATGCATGCCAATATTTTGAACACTTTAATTGGAACCATATCCTTGAAATGGAATTCTTTTAATTTGTTTTAAATTCAAATTTTTCTGGTTTATTATAACTCCCACTGCTTCATTGGGAATGGGGTAAAAATAGCCATTATCCTATATATTATATCAAGAACAGATCTGATGTGAAGCTGTTAGAATATCAAATTCCCCTGTATAAGCTGTTACATTCAAGACCTTGTGAGCATTGTTCTTACTTGCTATGTTTAAGGTGCATGTGGTAAAACTCAAATGGACCTTTTGATTTTTTTTTTCAGCATGGTCTTATGCCTACACCTGAGAAAACAAAGACTCTTGGAGACCGGAAGAGAAAACGCAAAGGTGGCTTAGAAAACCCTCCAGGTCTGTGTCTTTCATAATGTTAAAAATAAAGGAACTGATGAGCCTTGCTTTTTGCATATAAATTTTTGTTTTATTGTCACATAAAAACCTAACAACAACAAAGCAAATAATCCAGTGCTGAATGATTGAAACTACTATTAAGTCCTTAGTGAAACATTAATTAATAAATATCAATCATGAATGTAATTCTCATATATAACTGACACATATTGTTTTTTTTACTTACGAGATCCACAATGAATTGCGAATTACTTTTCATGTCCTGCAATTGAAGATATTCTGTGTATAACTTTACAACAACTGATAACAAGTCTTGCACTGACTAGTCAATAGCTAGGAGACAGCTGCTTGGTTGGGAGGAGAAGAAAGAGAAGAATCTTAGGAAATAAGGGAAGAAATATTAAATAAGAAATGAAAATAATATCATGCATGTATTTTTGACCTTCAAATCATTTCACTCTGAAACTGAAAATATGGCTTCATATATGCAAAAGATGTCCTAACATCGTTGGCTCCTCTGTAAAGTATTTGGAAGAAAAGAGTGGAGGAGAGGAGTGAAATGATTTTCTAGAAATGAGAAATAATTAAGAACAACTGCATTTATTTTGCAAATAATTTTAAGACCCTTCTCTTGCAGGTGCAAAAAGAGCTGAGACCAATGGAAAGAAGATTAATGAATACTTTAAGGTAAAAATTAAATGGCAAAATATATATTTCATTTGTGTCCTCTACCATTATACGGTGGATAATAACCCAGTAAAAATGCAGCTTGTTTTTCATTTAAACCAACCTATTATGCTAAGTGCAGGTCCAATATGAATGCAGATAGTGAGAACAGCCATTGCCTGTGGGTACTGTATATTTTTGCCCAGCCAGAACTATTTACTGACATATCCTATCTGTTTTTGTAGACTTCAAACACCATGTTATCCATCCAGGTTTATCATCCAATCAAACTAATGAATAAACCTCCGAAATTATTAAACTATGCCCATCAAAATTGTTTCTACTAAGAAATGTTAGTCTCGTTACCTCTCATTACAATACAGTATTTTTCCATGAAACTTCGTAAGGTCTACATTAAATAGTAATAAAATAATGCTGGTCTCTGGACCTTTTAGTTTGTGGTCAGATCTCTCCATGATGAATTACTTTAATATTAAAAGTGTTTTAGTTGAAGTTTAACGAAAACTTTCATTTGCTTGGAGCATACACCAAATTGATCTAAGTGATACCTTGTTCTTGTCGAGTGTTGATAAGCCATTTTTGTGTGTAGACTTGGAAAAGGAGGTATCATCTCCACATCAACTTTACATTTAAGAGTTGTTATTGATTTTCAAAGCAATTAATTTATGATGTTAAGAGTAGTGGAACCAAAGAAGACTTTGGTAGGTGGATAAATTGAACTGATGTCACAGTGGGAGAATGAACCGAGGTCACAGATGGAATCGAGGTGGGAGAGGAGGGGGGGGTGTAAAGGTGAGAGATGGAAAGCAAAGCGGTCATAATTCTATGCTCTGTAAACCTTTGTAGCTTGTTATTTAGCTGTTCCCATTGCTTGTTCATAACCAGACCAGACATTTAATCAGCAGCACAAAACAGATTAACCTAGAACAATAGGAGTTTAAAGAATTGATCATGTTGATAAGATTGTTGTAATAACTAATGAATTAGAGCCACCTAACAAAAACAGCTTAGCATTGTATATATAGAAATGAGAATGAAACAAAATGATTGGTTTGTTAAGTCAATAAATAAAATGTTGATCTGCATGATTTTTTGGTTTCATCACCATTATTATTAGTTGTGCGATTAAGCCCAGACAATGCAATTTCCAGATACTGAAGATAAAAAAAAAACGACTCTGAGATCAGTATTAGTCCTTGAACGAGATTAAATATGATCAGTGTATCATTTTATGATGCTTCTCATCAATCATGCATGCTGAACCACTAGGCTCCTAGCACTGATGTCTGGAGGAAAGTCATCTCAGGCCTTCTCATACATTGAAGCGATTGAGAAGGATGGCATGCGAGAATGATAAGGGTTGAAAATGCAACAACTTTGACATAACCAAAATTAGATCTTTACAATTATATTATGTATGTTAACTTTATTCAGTCTTGACCCAGCAACGATTTGTCAACCTGTTCACTCATTCAAAAGGACTGATCATTACTTTCTTATAATAACCAACATTCAGTCTTTAACCCTGGTCAGCATATTCTACTGTCCTCATTTCAGCATATCTCGAAGGGATGGGGCAGAGGGATTTAAATCCTAATGACAACAGAACACAAAATACAATTCCCTTTTTTTAGAAATGGAATGTTAAAAAAAGGCAATTGACTATTATATAAAATTACATTATAAAACTTGGTTTCATACTCAATCTTATTCAGAAAATATAAAATTATTTCATTTTTGAAAGGAAGAATTTGATTTGCAGGATAGGACTCTTCCTACATGTGTAAATGAAAACATGGTTTTCTATTTTGATTTTCTTGCAGTTATCCATCCATTCAATATTATTTTATTCCCTTCCTGTTCATGGCCTTTTTTAATTTTTTAAATTTATTAAATCTTGCATAAAACAAATAATAATATATATTTGTTAATACATCTAATCAAGCCTGGCAATACTTGTGGAAGTAGAAGTGACTTTCCAAAAATAAACACACCAAAACAATTGTGAAGGACATTTCATGGATATATATTTATTTCAAATGATTTTTATTTTTTTAAAAATATCTGAACAGAATCAGTCCCCAAGTCGCAATCCACAGAGTCAGAATGCCACAGGGGTGAAATCTCCATCCCCTCAAGCATTTTCGGTGAGTTTCCTGATGCTTTTGAAACCTTTCTTGCCTCTTGTCAATGTTGAAAAGTTGCTTTAAAAAATGACATTATTAAAAAAACAAAACTGCCCTTTCATTTAATTTAATTTAAAAACAATTTTCTTCCTCTTCAGTATTGTCATAATATCTCTTTGTATACACAAGACCCAAAACCCTTGAATTGTCGATAGTGACATGTACTTCTGCAGTTTTGCATCAAATTTCAAGTAAATTGAGTGAAATTTGTTGAAATCTTTGCATAGATATTGTGTTTCCCTTATGTGTAAATGCAAAATTATACAGTCTCCATGGCAACCAATTTCCAGCTGCTTCTTGTAATTCAAGGGCCCTGATTTCATGCTGATGGGTAGAATTGATTTAGAAAATCAAGTGCAGAAGGCAACCCCGTCCTTAATGTGTACCACGCATCATTTTCAAACAGCACTTTTTTCTTATCAAGAATTCTTACCCTTTATGACATTAGAACAGAGGCTCTTAAAATAGTGGTGCCAAAGTAGGGGACGTTTTCTTGAATGAAGTATTTGAGCAGTACACACCTAATCTAGATAGCACCAAACTTCCATTTAAACAAATGACATGGAATCTTTTTCATATATCATCAAAGTGATTAGAGGAATAACAAAGTACAACTAGACCTCAAAAGAAGGTTTTGAAGTCATATCCGTAAACAAAGTCATTGCAAAATACATGGGTGTTGACAAGAATTGATATTTGATATTTTCCACCACATGACGACATGTAAGCAAGTTGACTTTTTGTGAAATATGTGTATACAAAAGATTGGAACCGATTCAGTTGTAGTAGGCCTGCAATGTGCATTGTCTTCGACAAAGCCTCCAATTCAATTCCTACTTACACGACTAAACAGAAAAATTAAGTAAAAAATAAGTGCACACCCCTCTTCCTGTTTATATGAATTGAAAATAAAAGCTATTTAACTGGTTCTTGTTTCAAGGATAGGATGGGAAGAGAGGGTAAAGAAGAGTTGAAGCTGAGGGAGTGGAAGAGGGGAGTGAGTTTTGGTGAAGGTGCAAAGGGGGGCACACACAAAAAAGTTTAAGAACTCCTGCATCAATGTTATTCATTACTTCTCTTCGCCCTTCATATCATCATTTGAACGTTCCCAAGATCCAATGTTTTTCTGGAAATTGCATTAAGCTACTACTTCCATTGGTATATATATATTTTTTTTATGTATGTAGTTTAACTTAACTTGATCTTTCTACCCACAGAACTTTATTCCTAATTCCCCTGGTAGTTCTTCCAACTCAGTGGCAGATATTTTGTCCCACCCAAACAGACCTGTTCTGTCACTCAGTATTGCATCCAGCACCAGTCCTTGTCCTAAATGTGTTCAGGTACTTAAATTTGTTCTTGTTCATAGAAGAATCGGAAATTAGATGGGAAATGTTTTGCATGATTATAATAATAATCATGAGTTAGGCAAGAGAATTTGACTAATTTCCATATTTATTCTTTCACATACATTTGATTGTATAAAAATTTAGAGGCTAAAACTGAGATAACTGCATCAATAATGCTTAATTTTAATTGTAAAAGCAACTTTCAAATGTAATGTGTAAAATTTTCAGTCTTTTAAGCATAATTTTTCCATTATTTCTTAACTAGACTGAATTATCCATGGTTCATTTACAAGCAATGGAAAGTCGATCAATGTCTGACTTGGAGCAGAAGGATACTAAAATTGAAGAACTTGTTCGTGTAAGTGAATTGCAGTTTTTATTTATGAAGCGATGTCAGTGATTTTGTGTGGAAAATGTTTTCTCTGGATATCATCTATATTTGTGCTGAAGTAAGAATAATGACTTAAAAAGTAATTATGTAGCTTCATTTTAATCATCTTATGAGCAAAGCATTGACTTTCTGAGAACAGGTGTTTAGAATTAACCTTTGAGATGCTCAGGCTTGTTTTTCTTCATATATATACAATTTCAAATGTTCTTTGAAAATCTTTTGGGCAATAGAAATTGTTGGTTTTTATTTTCCGTGCTTTTACAAATATTTTTAATATTTTTGAGTATGCATGGCAGCGTAAACATGTCTATTTTATCGTTGCATTTTATGAGTGTTTTAAAACAATATTTATTTGCTGTGGATCTACTATTCATAGATTTAATAAGTGTTATTATTATTATTATTATTATTATTATTATTATTATTAAGCCTAAACTTCATCCATAAGGTAAACCCAGTTGGCACATATTAAATTTCAATAAAAAAAAAGAATTGCCAGTATGCCACATGAGAAGAATTTAGAATATAGACCACATGCCTGATTTGATTTCTTTTCAGTATGAGTCTTTGCAAATAAGCTTTATGACATCTTGAATTGAATCTTTTGAAATTCTTAAAGAGATGCATCAACATTTTATTTAGTCACGGTGTTAAGTTAGAATCTTTGCTTTTACTCTAACAGCAAAATGATGAACTAAAAAGACAGTGTACAGCCCAACAGAAGTTGTTGGAAAAACATAAAGATAATTTAGCAAAATGTTTGGAGGTCAACAAATCTCTGCTCATTGAAAAGGTTAGTATATGGCAAAAGATTATTTCCATGGATTACATTTGAGATAAGTAATATTTATTTTAACAATAAAAGATGTTTTTACAATAATTTTGTTCTCTTTTGTTATTAATGAATTGTCAGCAAATTGAGAAGGGCTTAATCACAAAACTAATCATTAGTTCTGGTAATGTCTTATGAGTCTTTACTTTTCACTTTTCAGAGCACCCTTGAAAAGAAAACCACTCGACAAAAGTGTATGGAAAATAGATTACGTCTGGGCCAGTTTGTGACTCAAAGACAGGGAGCACAGTTTGTGGAAAATTGGGTGGATGGGTGGGCATTCCAGGACCTTATGAAGTAAGTAAAAATGCTTTTTTGTTGTTGTTGTTACTTTTGTTATTGATTATGGAAATAGTTAGTGCTTGGCAAAAGAATAATATTGGACAAAACGCTTGTGGTTTGAGTTCTTATCAACAAGATATAACCATATATACATGTGGCAAAGACATCTCTCAAATAGGATATGAGACATTGCCACTTACAGTGTGGTAGGCTTAATGTATAATCACCATCAGTAGAAGGTTAACTCTCTTTATCTTAGAACCTGCCTTTCTTGAGGTTGACGTCCTTGATATCAATAGATCTAGATCTAGGCTAACGGGTTTATTTTATCATGACTTCGGATGAATTATATTCATTTGCTAATGTTAGAAGAAGATTTTAACGAATATTTAAAAAAAAATCAAAGGTAAAATCCATCAGATTTAGATGAAAATACTAGTGTTTTACAAAAGCTTATTAAAAAGGGATGCGGGCGGCAGAGAAGTGTGCTCTTTTTTACTTTAAAACTGTCTTAAACACTGTCAAGTGACTATTGAAAGTGAAAATATCCTCTTTTTACATTATAGTTTTGTATCTAAAACAAAAAGCAGTGATAGGCATCAGATTGTTTAGTATTGTCTATTATGAGATAGAAAAAGTTAAAAGGTGCTATTTCTACTACCATATGGCACACGTTGCTGGTCTGTCACATAGTTTGAGAAGCACTGACGTCTGCTAAATGATAGCATTATTGATATATTTCAAGTTACCACCATCCAATTATTCAGTCAATGTGGAAGGACTAAAAAATTAACACATGAAACAAGTTACAATTCATGATATTTAGCATTAAAAGTAGTTACCTGCTTGAAAAAATCATCACTAAATATTGGTTAAAGTCTGATTGAAAAAGACTTGTAACATAATCATACGTTTGTTTCCCTACATGAACTTTATGTACCAAGGTTTCAATTTAAACTTGCAATAGTAAGAATTATTCCACAGCATTTATCATATTTTAGATAACATTATCAAAATGGATTTTATACAACTTTTTTTTCCTGAAATCCCCAGACAACAAGAAAGAATTACAGCAGACAAAGACGATATTGACAAACAGAGACGGCTACTTATGAAAAGGAAACCTGCGTCTGCTTTAGGAAAAAATGCAAAACATGAAAACTTTTTGAAACCTGGTGAAAAATAGTAAGTACAGGGATAGGGATTTTGCGGATATGCTGATTTTTTTTCCATACCTAGCATTAGCAAGAAGGAAGGGGAAAAAATGCGCCCGCGAACAGTCGGGATATTTAGCAGTTGAAAATTTTATGATAAGGGAGCCCATGGTTCGATCACTTTTGAGTAGTTCCGGTATCATTTTTATTGAACTTTTTTTGATGCTGGAGAACTTTGAACAGTTTGCGATCTCCATGCATCTTCTATACAATTTTCTTTGAATATTTGAAGGTAGTGAGACTTGCTCTGGGAAAGCTCGGGTTTGAGGTTTGATAATCAGTTCATGAGGCCAGCTTACGTCCAGGCGATCGATTTGTGAAATGCGTTAGTAAATAAGAGTTATGCCCCTTACGTCAGGCCTCTAAGGGTGGAAATTATGAGCAGGGCCAACCCTTTAAGGGTTAATTTTTTGCACAGGAGGACGGAATTAAAGATATCTTACTTTACAACAGATAATATAGGGGGCCACTATGTTAAGCAGTATAGGTCGACGTGCGATGATTTGCAAACATTCCGTGGACTGCGTATACCCTTGCTGATTTTTTTTAAAGAGCTAACCCCCATCCTGTAAGTAGCATTTGCAATATCTGAGCTCATCTCTTAAATCATGCCAAAATTTCAATGAAAATGCATGAATTCTTGAATTTTGTGTTTGTTCTTAAAGCAACAGTGATTGTGTAAGGAGTGATTTAGGAAGTAAAGGTGAGGGACAATTGGATTATGATCAATTTGAAAGTGTGTCCTCTTTTGCTAGGATAAAACATTAATTTTTTCAGATGTCTAATCGTTATTATTCCCTTGGAAGTAATGAATATGAGAGGGGAAAAATCAACTGATTTAATGTTTCCAAGGTAGAGTCATCAAGTGAGAATTTTGAACTGATTCAATCTCCATCTCCTTCACAAGCCTTCACTTCCCTTTCGCGTTCCTTTTCCTCCTTCCTTCACCTGCTTCTCTCTCTTATTTACCTACAGAATTTTTATTCCCTCCTTTTCTTCCTTTTTTCTCTTTTCTCCATCTCTGCCTCTATCTTTCTCAGCAGTCCTCTGTTTTTCTTCACCATTATAGACTTTTTAGAAATTGATTATTATTACTTTCCCCAGCTTAACATTAGCTGAGTTTTATGAGCAAGATGAGATTTTAAAACTACGGGCGGCTGCTCTCAAGAAAGAAGACGCAGATCTTCAGTTGGAAATGGAAAAGCTGGAGCGTGAGCGTAACTTGCATATACGAGAACTTAAAAGAATTCACAATGAAGATAACTCCAGGTACGTTATTTTTGTAGGTTTTGATGAAGGAAAGCAAAAAATGTTGAAATTTCCAAAAGTGAATATAGTTAAGTTCATAAAGTTTTATAGATTGTTTTGACTAGGATGAGCAGAGCTGCCAACCAATATACATTTTTGTATTTTATTAATGCAAAAATACACATTAGGTGATAAAAATACAAATTCAACAAATCCAAGTTTTTGCTGGTTTTGACCTCAAGACAGCATATATCAGGGCTTGTTGGTAGCCATGAACTTTGACATTGTGTGTTTAGTAAAGGGTGTGTTTTAGTATGCCAGAATTTTTTTAGAATATTTTATTAACATTTCAACTTGGAAATTATTTCATTCAGGGTAATCTAATCTTTTTAATTGGATTTATATATTTTAACTGGACCATGCATGTGTGTCGAGTCAATATTTGAGATTTGATATTATATAAAATTATTAAGTATGACGATGTACATTGGTCGATAAAATACAAATTTACCAATGAAAATACAAATTAGGTACTCTGTGGATACAAATTCTGCAAATCTTAGGTTGGCAGCTCTGGTTGAGTTAAATTGAAAAAATTGAATAGTTCCTAAAACTATTTCCAAGATGTATGTACTGATATTCTTATTTGCTTCATTACAGATTCAAAGATCATCCAATCTTGAATGATCGCTATCTTCTTCTGTGCTTATTGGGTAAAGGTGGATTTAGTGAGGTTCACAAGGTAATATATGTGAAACACTGAGATTTATGTTTGACGTTTTAAATGCATATGAATTCTTATTTATTGTTTTTGATGTTATCTTTGTATATTTCTTTTTATTTGGATGATTTACTTTTTAACATGAACTTTCAAACATTTTTTTCCAGGGTTTTGACTTGAAAGAGCAACGCTATGTAGCTTGCAAGATACATCAGCTCAATCGAGAATGGAAGGAAGATAAGAAGGCTAATTACATCAAGTAAGAATGTAATTTAAGATCAAAAACAGGTTATCAGGATGACTCATGTTTGATCATACATTTGATTAGGATAATAGAAAAAAAGTCTGATATATATCATAAGTTTGATCATGCTTTTGATTAGGATAATAGAAAAAAAGGAGAGATATATAGAGAGGGTGACAAGAGATAGAGTAGTTGGTTAGAGATACTGAGCTTGATAGGACCTCTCTCTCATTTTTTAATTCCAAAAAAAGTGCAATTAAAAACTCATTTGTCATACCCCATACCAACGACCACCCCACTACCCCATACTGCCTGCCCGCCCTCCTTCCACTACTTCTCTATACCACATTTAACGCACATGGTCCCAAAGTAATATAATATTCAGCTCTAATATCAAATTCACCAAATATTATAAACAAACAACAATGAAAACATGGAATAGGAATAAATGAAATAATATTTATTCAAGACTTACAAATGAAATTTCAAAGCCACTGATTGCATTTTTAATGTGGCAGAGCCATTTCATTCCCGTCATCGGTTCTTTACGTGATGTGTGGAGCCGTTTCACAAGGTGGTTACGCAGCGCAGTCTTATCCTTCATAAAGAAATTGACTTTCTATTGTATTAAAAGCAAATCAAATAATTTTGTATCTGAATAGTTCAGTTTTTGTCAGATAATTGCCCCATCTGTGAAGCCACACTACCCCTTGTCTTTCAATAATGTCTCTAATACAATTTTATCACCACAACTAAAGAATATTTTCAAATGCAAATTACTACTAGAGATCTAAAATTGATGTAGATCTATAATTGGGCCTATAATCTAGATTTAAAGTATAAATTCCTTCATACTAAACTGAAGAAAGGCTTAATATCACAATTAATTAAAGTCTTTTGGAAATTTTAACAAGAAGAATCAACCAGATGAATAATTTATTTAGAATCCATGTGGAAGTTCAAAGGTAACATTATAAATGCCCCCAAATAGGAATAAATGAAAAACTGAATAAAATTTCAAGATCAAAGCGATACTTGTTTGTTTCACTTGGATGTCAATCAATATCACACAACATTTGCAAATGGGATGCACAAAAAGCAATTATGTCATGTAGGGCGAGTCTGTATTTTGCATTTTCGTTAAGTCGTGCATCAAGGACTATCAAATCTCTTATTATGAACGAAACTGAATTTTTAAACATAACTATTTGAAGAGTATAAGTGTTATGTAAAATTTTTAATTGATTTAATGACACATTCCTTTATGATAGGCTATCAAAATCAGGAAATTTTATCTGGTCCATCCTATATATCACTCATTGCATTTGGTGTAGCGGTCTTAGACCTGCAAACATGTTGAAATTGTAAATATAAAACAAAAAAAACCCGTAAAATTTAATCCAGGTACAGTATTTTGAAACTTAAACATGCAATGTATGTGGAGGTTTTTATGCCATACATGTAAAAAGCATTTCTCTACTTTCTGCTCTCCAGGCATGCTCTCAGGGAATACAATATTCACAAAAGTCTGGACCATCCACGTATCGTCAAATTATTTGATGTCTTTGAGATTGACAATAATTCGTAAGTTAAACCTTTTTTATTTTTATTTCACCACAAGAGTGCTCCAAGATTCAACACTCTCCAAAAAAGCCAATGGCATAAAAATGCTAGTCACGTAATAAGAGGGATTTTGGGACATTTTTTAAATCAGATTTCAGCAGACTTATTCACTTAAAGATCACAATCAACACTGATTTTCCTGCTTGAATGCCAACAACATATTGCAGAAATTAATCAAAGCTGGCTTGAAATACAACTATTATTTATTTCTCCTCACTGAGGTTAGGTTTGTTCATTCCAACCTCCCATGATTCCTTCCTACTGCTTTTTTGCCTTTTGTATTTTAAGTCATTTTTAGAGCAAATCTTAATCATACCCCATATATATGTGTATATTCTTAAACAATTTGCACAAGAATTTTTCTTTTACATGCCATGTTTATCTTTTGATAGATTTTTAACTCTATATGTATTTTCTTTACTTATTTCTACCACGTCTCTAAATATGATTTCCTTGTGGATGAATAAAATTTAATATTATTATTGTTATTATTATTATTATTATTATTATTATTATTAATCATCCACTGGCGATGGAATAGAACAATTGAAGTTTTAATAATATTATTTAATTATTTAAGGAATGCTTGTGAACGTCGAAACTCTTCAACTTTTGATTCACCATTATTTTCTGATTCCTGTATTTAGGTTCTGCACTGTGTTAGAATATCAGAAAGGAAATGACCTTGATTTTTATTTGAAACAAAACAAGAGCATTCCAGAGAAAGAGGCACGCTCCATCATTAGTCAGACGGTCAGCGCGCTTCGATATCTCAATGAGATAAAACCACCTGTGATACATTATGACCTCAAGCCAGGTAAAATATAATCACATTTTTCTTATGATTGAAATTTAGATGGTTTAGCTAGATATAGATTAACGTGCAAAGGGCTGGCATCCTACGGCAGTGCTGAACTAGCCAACGAAGAATACCGGTGGACCCTAGCACTTTGACTTGCTTGGCCAGCTGATTTGTTTCAGGGTTGGTTATTCAAAGATGCATGCCTTTTCACAGTGATGTAAAATATCCCCAAGTAAAGTAGGCAAATGTAATTAGTAACTGTAGTAACATAACTCTTGAGTCATAACATAATCTCTTCAATGCAGTGTGTTAAAAATGTAGATCGACGCGTAAATAGCAGGTGATAGCTAATTGGCTGATATAATCCACACGTCAAAGCCCACTAAATCCAAAGTGTGATGTTTATATGAGGGGACAAATAAAAGGTGAACAGAACAGGTGATGTCAGTGACCAATAGAAATAGCAATTACACCCTGGAATCTCTGCCCCTTCATGTCATCATACATAACAGCTGACTCCTTGTCAAACCACTCAATCTCACTCCCCACCCTATAACATCTTGCAAAAAGATACCATTATAAGAGGTGTCAAGAAGCAGACTAATTGGACTACACTTTCTGGCGCGGGGGGGGGGGGGGGGGGGGGGGGGGGGGGGGGGGGGGGGGGGGGGGGGGGGGGGGGGGGGGGGGGGGGG
>JASKDV010000001.1:59301-76868 GCA_032466395.1 Aegires albopunctatus | reverse complement strand
ATATATGGATGTAAATATTTACAGCACTAGATTAAAACAATAAATTGCAGTTACTATCAGCTGTCGCAGCCCAGGGCCACGTCCATCAATTCATCATCAATCTCGAATGGTGAGTCTGAGCCTTTAGGGGTGGAAGCACCTGAGGGAGTTTTGCTGAGTGATGGAGATTTTGTGGATGCTGAAGACGGGGGTCTGCTGGTTTTGGGGGAAGGAGTAGCAATATCTCTCGTTGTTTGAGGACTCTTGGCCATGTTAGCTGTCAGTGTTACTGCTACAGAACTGCCATCTGGCTTGTCAGGTTTCATGGTGGAAGTTAGGGGGAATTTATTAGAAATGGAACTAAACGTTGGGCCATTATTTCTACTAGTGGGGCCCTTGGGAGATGCGTCATCTATGACCAGCTCCTCTGGACTGCTGGCGTCACTAACAGGACTGGTAATGGATTTGGACAGGGAGGAAAGCCTTTTGTCACTATTGGTAAGGGCTTTCATTTCTGCATACTCTGGCAAATGGGCAGACAAAAGTTGTACGTCCTCAAAGCTGAAACCTGACCCTTTGCTGCCAATTTTGTTTGATTCAATACCATTTCTCAGCTCATGGCTTGCTTCTTCCTGTTCTGTGGAAGATTTGACGGAGGGAATTTTGAACACAGTCTCATTGCATTGGGATGACAGACTGGTGTCAGTACATGACTTAGAAGAAGTGGCAGTTGTGGAGAGAGGGGAAGGCACCCTTGCTGAGGCTAAAGGAGACGGGAGTGAAGGGAATGGAGATGAGGAAAATGACTTGGATGATCTGGGACTGTTGACGGGAGATGAAGTAAAGGAAGAACTTGATATAGATAGCGGCTTTGGTCTCTCCTTAGGCGAATTTAGTACTGGCTTGTCCTCCAATGCAGTTTCTACAACGCAACTGGGAATAATTTCATTGTCAGTGGTTTTTGATTTTGAAAAATTTGGCTGGAACAAATCCCGCTGAGAAGGTTTTAAAACCGAATCATTATTACCTTTACCCTCTCTTGCCAATTTTGGCCAATCCTGACTTGGGTTAAGATTGGCTATACCACCAGCATTCAAAGAATTCAATCTATTTCCGGTAAATGCAAATTCCAACTCACTACTAGAAAAATTGGGAAATTTGTTGTTGAACTTTTCAAAGACCTCATCTGCAACTAATTCATTTATTCTTAGCATTGATGGGCTATCCAAATTGTCAACGCTGTTCAAATGGAAATGCTTATCAGCTATTCCGGGCGACACAGAAACATCCGTACTCTTGCTGGCAGCATTTAGCTTTAATTTGTCCACAATAGCGGATATTGAACTTTTGTGACCCCGTGCTGCAGGGGAACCTACTTTGCTTTTAGCATCAGCGCTCAAAGGAGTAGAGGGAGTGGACGACGAAGAAGGGAATTTCTCCATCTTGGATGTTGGGAGTTGAATGAAAAGGGCGGGAGGGGCTTTGCTGCCGTTGTTTTGCTTTTTGAAGGATCCCACAGGCGATTCCGAACGACTTTTTGTTTGTGCAACAGAATTACTAATGGTATGAGGGTTCAATGAGACAGACGGGGCGATGGTGGTCATAAGAGTGGTAGTGCTAGCAACGGATGAGGGTGTGGAACGATGGCACTGCTGAAGTGATGGAGTAGAGTCTGCCAGCTGCTTTTTGTTGACACTGGCAGCAGAATTACCAGAAGACGCGCTCATCTTAACGCTTGCACTACTAGTGACACCACCGACAGTTGTTTGATGAAGACTATTAATACTTACAATGGAAGACAGCTCATCATTAAGTTTGCTGGTTGAGTTTTTCAAAATGGAGGGCCTACTTGGAGTTGTAGCGACAATGTTGCTGCTGGAGTGTTTTTGAAACGAAGACGACACCACAGATGACTGAGATTTGCTTGTGTTGGATGAAACTGAATTTTTATTTACAGTAGAATTTTTCATGACATTGGTGGAGTTTTTTACGGAGCTGGATGATTTGCCTGACGATGACGATGACATGCTGATAGACAACCTACCAGACATCGCTGTTGTTGATGTCGTTGACGTTGTGATGCTGGGGGACTTACTGGGATTATTGGGAGACCAGCCCGATGAAGAAGTCAAACTGGGAGATCTATTGGTGGAATTTAAATTTGGCGACCTACCAGACCCTGATAAATTTGGTGACCGGCCAGACCCTGATATATTTGGTGACTTGCTAGCACTGTTCAGACTAGGTGATTTGCTGGGTCCTGAAATGTTGGGAGATCTACTAGAATTTGGAGAACGGCTTACCCCTGACGTGTTTGGAGACTTGGAGGTTGATTGGCGAGCGCCGGCACCTCCTCCGGGATGAGCATTTGAGCCAACGAACCGCTGGTTTGCCATGACACTGTTGGGGTTCTGACTTTTACCACCAGGCAACGCGTTGACCATTCCCCCCTTTTGAAGGCTGTTCATTCTGGCTCCAGCAACAAACTGTTTTTGGGAAGCATTAGCATTATGGTTGAAGTTTGAGCTGCCGTTGTTTGCTCTAGAAGGGGGATTGTTTGCAAACCCCGATGACGGCTTGTTGGAACCAGGGGTGGTCTGCCCAGACTTTGAGCCACCACTATTCCCACCAAGTTGAAGATTTCCACTATTGCTACTATTATTAGAGTTATTGTTAACACGTGAATTTGAAGATGAATTAGGGGGTCGATGAATGTTGCCAGCTCCAGGCTGACGCACTCCAGAATTTCCCATAGGACTAGACTGACGATGAGCAGGACCCATTGGTCGGTTGGAATTGAAAGGCAAAGATGATCGGTGACTCCAAGACACTGGAGGTGCCATGCGATTATTATAGGACGGGGGATTGAGCGGTAGCCGCCCACCGCCAGGGCCTGGCCCGGGCGGGATAGAGGAGCTTTGGCGACCACCTGGCCCCATGGAGTAGCTGTTGGTGGACTTATTCCCAGCAGGAGTAGGCGTCATACCAGCAGCAGGGTCAAGGCTGGATGTCCGGTTAATGGAAGTATTGGATGAGGAAGACAATCTGGGAATGCGTGGCAAGCTGGCAATCTTGCTGCCAGTTGGGGCGTTGGGTAAAATGCTGGACAGAGCTATGTTGGTGGCAGATGTGGTGACTGGTGTTGTGGCAGGCGAGCTACTCGACGATGAAGATGATGATGAAGACTGGGGATTGTTTCGGCGATCAACACTTCCTGAAGAAGAGCTTCTTCGTTCCATCAAAGAATTAAGAGCAGCAGATCGTTTATCAATAGGAAGAGAGGACGACGAGCTGCGTCGCTCCAGTTTGGCAGATCCAGATTGGGCAGCTCCCGCTGTGCCTTTGGCGCTTGACTGGCTAACGTTTACAGTTGAACCTGAGTTGGGTATGTTGACTGGTTTCAATCTTATGGTCGCCTTGTTGATCTTTGGATCGGTCTTAGAGCTGACCAAATTGCCTGACGCTGCCTTGGAGCCAGCCCCTACCTTTAGCACCTTTAACCCAGGAGTTGATTTCCCCGAGCCCATAGCACCAGTAGGACTATTATCACGACTATCTTTCTCTTTCAAGAGATCAATCATAGGTACAGCAATATCTTTGGTTACATGTTTATTGGGGATTTCTTTACACTCAGTAGGGCTGGAGGGCAGTTTCTTGGTGATTTCATAACTCGGCAGAGACATATTGGAATAGTCTGACTTGTCATTCTTTTCCAAGCTCGGTTTCTTTGCAACTCTAATTTTTAGTTTAAAATCAGCCTTTTCATCGTTCTCAACAGTCCTATACACAGAATCATTAACAAAATGAGCAATCTTCTTCCTTTTCTTTTCCCGTTTGGATTCCTCTTTCTCCCTTTTGCGTTTGGCAGAATTGCCAGAACTCTTATCTTTCTTCTTGTTTTTCTCCACCTTAACGGCCATGCTCGACTCTGAAGAGCGTTTTTGTTTATTAGAAGACAACTGGCAATTCGTTGGAGAGGGAGTGCAGACGTACCTCGGCATGACTGGCTCATCGTCGTCCTCATCACTTTTGAATTCAAACATAGCACTCTTGTCAGGTTTTGGGAAAGGAAATTCAGAATCTGCCTTCACATTGTTTTGTTGCTTCAACGGTCCAACGGGCACCCGCAGTTTTAAGGAAACTTTAGTCCCTCCTGAAGGCGCCAGATTGGATGCATTCTCAGTAACTTCAGGTTTCACAAGTGGTGGTTGTTGTTGTTGTTGCTGCTGCTGCCTTGACCTGTCAAACTTTTCAAAGACACCTGGAATCACTGGTTTCTCGTTGAAAAGTTCAACATTGGGAGAATGCTGTAAAACCCCTGAAGATTGTGACATGACGTCCGTCATGGATGTATGATGTAATGATGCCTTTACACCAGCACCTGCTTTCTCATGAAGAAAGACAGAATTAATGTGGTGGGGTTTGCCCCCCAATGACACCTGTCCGTCGGATGACGAAAGGAGCAAGCTGCTCAATTTGGAAAAAGAGCCGCTTGGAGGAGCATTTGCAGCATCAGTTGGGTCGAAATCCTTAGCCCTGCCTACCTCTCCCGACCCTTTGAGGTAGCCCTCAAGAGAGGTAGAGGCGTTCTCGTTTTTTGAGCCCGATGGCGAATTTTGCAAAATGGTTGGTATTCTACCCTGGCCATGGTCGTTGTCACGATGCATGGACATGTCCTGTTCTGGTTTCACATCCATTCGAATGAACTGCTTTTCCACGCTGTCTGCTAACTTTTTCAAATTGGGTTCACTGTTATCCTCAGTGAGGTCTATTACATTTCCTTGTGTATGAGAAGAGCTGGTGGAGTGATTGAGCATAGGGTGGTGAGGTGGAACTGGGCCATGAGAAGGTTGCATGGATGGTAAGGCAGACATACCCATACCCATTCCCATGGCGGGGTTCATGTTCTGCTCTGGAATGGTGTGCCCAAAATCAGGGTCAATCAATCCACCCAAACTATCGCTCTCACTTGCGCGATGTTTGGGACTTGGGCCTAACAAGTCTGCTTGCGACTTGCGTTTGCGTTGGCGCCTTGTAGGTTGAGAAAGTGGAGGGTTTGGCTTGCAATTCATGGGAATAACGTTAGTAGCGACGGATGTGTTGTCGTCTAATAAGCGAGACAACATAGGGCTATCATTCACCTCCCCCGAACCATCATTTGGTTTTTCACCATCGAGCAAAGTGGTAAGGAGGGGGGTAAAAACCCTCTCGTCCGGTGAAAGGAGAAGTCGATCATTGTTGAGATGAGATGGGTTTGGTTTGTCCATATCTTCGAGGCCTGACATCAAATTCCTTGAATCCTGCATGAGTGGTGACATCATGTAAGTTTGGCCATTGCTTCCTACCGGTCCTTTGCCTAGATGTGGAGACGACGGATGTTGATGAGGATAGCTAGGAGGAGGAGGCAATGGCGGTGGATGAGGTGGCTGAGGAGGAGGCCGACTTTTGGTTGGTAAAACAACGGCCTGCATCTTTGCCTGTCTCTGTTGCCTTTCTTTCAAGAGAACGGCTTTCTCCTGTCGTTCCCTCTCAGCCACTAGAGCTGCCTCTTTCAACTTGTCCAGCTGGCTTCTGCCTTTGCTGATCAACCAGCGCAGCATGATAGGGATGGACATGCATCTGATGACAAAGATAATTTAAATTTGTGAGATTTCATGCCACTAGTAGAATTATTATAAGAAAGATAGAAAATCAATTGAGCACGCCATTCCTTATAGAAGCTGTCATCCATTAAAAGTGGGCTGCTCAATAATGGTCCTAATAGCAGCCTTGTCAAAGACCGACTCTGAAAACTTGAGCTACCTACATTAACGTACAGGAGAAACAGAGGCGATATAATAGAAGTATTTAAATTGGTCAGTGGAAAATACGACCTACAAGTTTCTAGCCTCTTTGAAATTCAAGAACAAAAGTACAAAACCAGAGGATATGAGTACAAATTATTTAAAAAACTATTTTAGAGCCTATTACCATTGAGGACTTTGCGAATGTTATTTTCTTCCCAGAATTTAAAGGATAGACATGTGAGAGCTTAGTTTCCAATATTTGACGTTTGTCTTTATTAATAAGCTGCATGACGCATTCCAATTATTTGGATAAAAAGCTAAGGAAAAGAGCAATCCGAATTGACAAGAATACATTACCTTTGAAAAACTCTTGATACAGCTTCATCGGAACAGATGAATTGATCAGGATTGGTACATGACACCCGGCACTTAAGATTTGTTATATCACTTAAATCAATATCCACTGAAACAGAATGATAGAATCAGATTTTAGATACAAATGAACAATAAACAAAAAAAGTATTCTCTAAATGCATAAAATGTGAGAAAAATTAAAGTTTGTGATGAAATTTTTTTAGTATCTTTTAAATCTTAATCTAGATATTCTGTGATAATGCACATATCATCAAGTTCATAACATAACTGCCTAATACTAATTCATTTTGATAGTTTGTAGAAAATCAAAGATAACTGTGCTGTTCGGTATAGATCTGTCTTGAATGTGCTTTTGTTTGCGTAATCTATTTTGTGCATCTAATGTGCTAGATGTTATCCATTGTGAGAATGATACAGAACAATTGAGGTTCCTCTGGTATACAACTGTCACCTGTCATCATTGCCACTGTCAATGGTTGCTGCAACGCTGTTGACAACCTGACACCATTCTTCTCGGTTGGTGATCTTATCAACCACCTCGTGCATGTTCATTCCCGTGATGTCCTTCAGATTGGGAGATATGACACCGATGGTCTTCCTCTTTTTCTCCTTCCCTCTATCTTTCCCTGAAGTACTGTTGACATCAAGTTGGGTTTTTTGTGTCTTATTGCATGTCAAACTTATCTTAGTTTCCTTTTGTTTATCTCTGCATTCCTCTGGTATGATCCAAATCAAAACCTTAAAAAGAACGCAGTCCTTGCACAGTTGATGACAATTTGCACAAACAAATCATAAAACATTGAAAACTAAAATAAACATATCAAATTACCAGTTATCATGGAATCATAGGCAGGATGCTCAAATACAATAGTCAGCTGTTGTAAGGACACAGCACACACTTCAAACACGATACTGTCACTCTCTATGATGACAAGGTGGAAGGTAAGATGAAAGAAACATAGAATTGTTACATATGAAATGAAACGGATTGCCAAACAAATTCATGTTACATGTAGTTACATAACCTAGTATATATAAGAAGTAAAGAGCATTTTTATATACCGCGTTTCCACTGTGCTAAATGCGCTTTAAAGTTTCCCCGACAGGCCATTACAACCCAAAATGCGTCTCACACCCCTGGGGGGGGGGCAAACAGAGGTGCGACCCGATGAAAGGCGCTTCACTCTAGCATACTGACAAGATCTTCCTCTACCATTTTACACCTGGGCACGGTGAAGAAATGCATGTTAAGAGTCTTTCCCAAGAACTCAACATCGCGCCCAACCAGGATTCAAACCTGGGACCTTTCGATCACCTGCCCAAATATCTACCACTAGACCACATTATATAAACAGCGTGCTGTGAGACAATCTTTGGTAAAGTGAAGTACCTTCCATGATGATATATATATATATTTAAAAGTCAACACAACAATGGATACAAGAAATAAGCACACCAAAGGTCATTTCAAGAATCGTTTGATCTGAATCTGAATTTGAATTGAATGAAGAATCCCTAAAATGGGCTTTGATACAACTTGATAGAAGTGGTTTGTTCTGCTCCATCGTTTCAACTTTCTTTAGTGGTCGAATTTGAGTGTTTATATTTTTCCAAAGTGGAATTCCTAATTTCTAGTTTCAATTGTTCTAATCTACCATACTCTTAACAAGAACAGCTTTTTCAACTCTTCTGTTCTGGCATTTGGCACCTTAGCACCTGCTCGAGAGTTTGTCCTGCTCCGTCTTACGATGATGTTAGTCCAGGCATAATTGAAGAGAGCTTTTCCCAAAACTCAGTCACTACGGTTACCATGAATTACACAGCCCTCCCTGTCTTTCAACATCAATAGTACAAAATTCTGATGGGATATTACAAAATGGAACACTGTTGTGGTCTCAAAATCATTCAAACTTTGTGTGCATCCTAGCAAATATCCGGTGATTATTCTCTCTTCCAATGAACATCATGGTTTTCAAAAAAAATTTCATGAAATTTTAAATTTCCAATACTGAGTTTTGGAAAAACGCTCTTCAATTTTAAAATTTACTGGCTTTACTAGTCATTTACTTTGAATCCAACCGTCTGATCCTATTGTTACTGACATATCACACCTCCCTAGATTGAAATTCAAAATTCTGTAATGGCTCTTTCATTTGTGTGCATTTTGACAGAACTATCTATAATGCAGCGTACTTCACAAAAATAACAAAAATGGATACACATTTAAAATATCAATTATTTATGTTTCAATAAATGGTAAGTATTAATAACATGTTAAAAGCCTTTAAAAAAAAAAAGAAGTATTAATTGTCAATGGTGGACTCTTTTAAGAAAATCTAGGTCTAAAATATTGCAGGCTCCGATCGAAATAATTGTTAGGAAATCAAGGTCACCCGTATTGAGAGCGTTAAGGTGCTTATGAAACTTTATGAACAAAGAAGGTTATATGTCTGAAATTTTAAAGATTCTAGATCTGCATGGAGACACTCTGACGGCTTGATGGAAACATGCCTAAAAGACCTGTCTAAAAGTAGATACAAAGTCAAACTACAGCTAAAATTTATTAATCTAAAAAAATCTGTATTCTACAGACAATTTTCGTAATTCTGCAATATGCTGTGGCCCAAATGTGTTTTCTGTAATGATTAGATATTATCTGTAATACTAGGGAGGTCTGACATGTGATACTCAAGCAAGGAGAGAGAACACTGAGCATATAGCATTTAATTCATTCTTCTTTAATAATTAAATAACTACCTATCTAGGCAGCATCAAATTATAACATCGAAAACACACAAATAAATAGGTCACCTTTTGTGTGAGAGCCAGGCCTGACGCAGCTTCCAACGATGATATTGAAGAGCAACTGTTGACGAATGTGGATGAGAATTTTTGGCACATGGGTGGGATGAGTAAATGGAATGCGGCTGACCATCACCCCTTGCTGGTCATGAGATCCCCCATTGATGCCATTCAAAATGTACACGTGGTGTTGGTCAGGCAGTGACTGCAAATGGTACAAAAATTGGGACATTTTCAGAAGATTCAAAAAATGTCTATAAAAACTCGCCTTCCGCATTTCAAAATAAAATGGGAGTAATCGGCCAATTTCTGCTAATAATGTTCACTGCCGAATCAATTTATCTCCGCTATTATTCTCTAGATGCTAAACTCTAAAAATTGTTATCACCAACAGCTACATTGGATGTTGCCAAGCGCATATTAAAGTAGAAATACTTAAGACTAATAAAAATGCATTTACCGGGCAAAGGAGTCACGCCCAGAAGGCTGCTGGATCGGATAAGTAAGTAAGTAAAAATAAAATTATATCCAGACTCTTTGCCAGTCAATACATTGTTAGATTCATGTTCTGTACCAGATAGATCAGGGATAGCCAATTAAGATAATCCGTCTTTTCCATTATTTTAAGGTATTTATATCTTTGTTTCTTGATACTGTCCTTCTTTAACTTTTATTCTACAAAACCCAACAGTGGCATATCTTTACATTTCTACAAGAATTAGCCTTGGTAGGATGGGGGAGGGGGCTGTCCAAGAGATTTATGGCGCATCTGAAAGGTATGACAATATTTTGACGCATCGAATATAAAAGGTTAGCCACCCCTGAGATAGACAGTTGGAACCGCAAAGGGTTCATACAGCAACCATGAAACAAATTTCAAGACTCCAGACACAAAATTCAAGACTACAAGTCGCAAAATGAAAGAACTACTACATCACTGAAAATAACAACAAAGTGGCAGGATTTAAAAGTCCATACATGTAAGCCTACTTTCAACCACAGACCAATGTTTGACTGCAAGTTGTGTGCCATCAGATCTCAAGGCGTCCTCTCAACCTGAGGAATGGCCGTTCTGCAGGGTAGACAACAAGGACTGGCAGTTCTGCAGGGTAGACTACAAGGACTGGCAGTTCTGCTGGGTAGACTATGAGGACTGGCAGTTCTGCAGGGTAGACTATGAGGACTGGCAGTTCTGCAGGGTAGACTATGAGGACTGGCAGTTCTGCAGGGTAGACTATACCACGAGCGAAACAATCGAATAGAGAAAACAAAATTGTGCCTTCTTCCCCCCCCCACTATTTTTAAAAACAAATCATACCAATAAAGTTGGACAAATTCAAGACTTGACCATAGATTCTTTAAAAAGAGACAATTTTCAAGACCGCTCAAAATTCAACTTTTTCGAGACGTGTACATTTAGAGAACAATGATGACGTTATACAGCTTTATCAAAGTCAGATTGAAATGAAACTACTCACCACAAACAATTTATTGGTATTTGGCTCTTTTTGTGTTCCTTTAGAGAATGACTCTAGAATAAGCAACAACGAATTCTTGACATCAGAGTCCTTGTGCACCTCTAAATCTAAACAAACAAAAAAATTCAACGTTTTAACAGATGTGCAGTCATAGCTATGAGGGTAAAGGAGGAAAACAACTGAAAAAGTCATTGGGTATTCTTTTTAAAAGTCATTGGGTATTCTTTAAGTCATTGGGTATTCTTTAAGTCATTGGGTATTCTTTAAGTCATTGAGTATTCTTTAAGTCATTGAGTATTCTTTAAGTCATTGGGTATTCTTTAAGTCATTGGGTATTCTTAACTACTTTGTTGCCATTCCAAGCCTTACAAAATTAAATTAAAAAATCAGGATTTTCACCTACACATTTGGGAACAATCGGCAAATAGAAGGGAATGTGACAAAAAATAGTTAAATACCAGCATCCAAATAAAAGACTAGTGAATATTATAATGATATTTATTGCAAGTGAGACATGACCCCCCCTCAAAGAAGGGAGGAGGAAAAGGAAAAAAATAAATAAAATCCATACAAGCACATTTATCCTCAAGGTAGTAAGTTACAATTGAATTCCATTTATGTGTCACAATCCAAAACTTACTCGTGAGATTTGTGATCTTTTGAAGAACATGCATAGACATAGCTATGCTTTGAGGAAGCACGAGGACAAATCTGGCAGGCAACATCATGCTGTTCATGGCGCTCCAACCCGAAAAGGACGGTCGACTGAAAAGAACATGTGTCAAATTGTAATTTTGGATTTTCAAAGAGATGTTAACAATATTGATATCCTCATAAATGAACTAAACAAAAGTAATAGGAGGACTAGGAACTCAGATAGTCAGACATTCAACATCCCTGTCTCTAAAAATGATTGCCATAGACGTTTTTTATCCCCTTGCACTGCAAGATTGTGGAATAAATTGAATCCAAATATTAAAAGTAGCGAAAGAGCTGATAATCTTAAACATAGGCTACAATATGAAATACTTAGATGTAATGTCTAATACTTCAAACATAGAATTTGTTCTTTTCTTTTCGTATTGACGGTAATGTTTTGTCAGTTTATTTGAAGAAGAAAAGATGGAAGTATTTATGAGCTGTTATGGGGTGGGGAAAGAAAACAAACTAAAAAATAAGAGGGAGAGCTAATTAATAAATAATCCTTCTTACTATGCTTAGTGGAGGGTAAAATCAACCCCAATGTGGCCCAAAGCCATATCAGAGAAAACTATGATACACTACAACTAACTAAACGTCCCTTACCTCTTTCCATCGGAGGTTTTGCCAACATTCATAAGAGGCATCGTTTGCAATTTATTGGGTGGATTCGCCTCCCCAACTGGCTCTATGCCCACGGTTGCACTCTGGCCTAAAAAGTTTTCAGTGATCGCTGTTGAAAATCAAAAGGAAGATTCCAATTACATTGTTTTTAGAGATGGACACCAATGGTGAAAAAAAGAAAACAATGATTTAAGAAGGTGATTTGTAATAATAATAAAAATAATAATAATATTTATGATGAGGAATGATTTGTAATAATAATATTGATGATGAGGAATGCCCATCTTCTTACAAATTTACGAGCTCTGGATATCCTACATACATTTGTCTACGTTCAATCACAAATTAAAATACATGACATTTTAAAAGTGAAGGTAAAAGATTAATGATGGACATAAAAGCTAAATATCAGTCAAATGTCTCTATTGTAATATATATCAGTCAAATATCTTTATTTTAAAGAATCTATCATCAATAAAGTTTTATCTATCATTGACAATGTTAAAATTGTAACAAGTCCTTTTCTATCATCAAGATTCAAGAGAATTGCTGATAACATTTTAACAAAGCCATCAATGAAAGCAATATAAGTTATTTGTTCATAATATTTTCATGAGTTCTCTATAAATATAAATAATGATAACACAACTTACCTTCAACAGTCAGAGGGTGGGAAGTGAGAGACTTTTTGTCCAATAAATCATAGGGTGATACAAAATAAATTAGTTTCATGGGCTTTCCTGTCAAATGGGAAATTGAAAAATAGCAGGTCAATAAAAGCATAACATGTTGAGTAGAAATCATTTAAATGTTGGGAAAAATTCATTCTGCAACAGAGTATGTAACATTTGGAACGACTTGCCTAAATATGTAGTACTATCAAATAACATATTAACATTGGAGCATAAGTTAGACCAATACTGGAAGAACCAGGATCAATTGTACAACCACCGCGAGACACTGCGGAGAGGTCTCTATGAGAACAAAGAATGATGTCAAAGGCTATTTTAGAGCCTATAACCATTAAGGATTCTGGGAGCATTTGTTGACACCAATGAAAGTTTCTTGCAATGGCTTTATTTATACAACATACTTAATATATTATACAAAAGTTTGTAATTCACCGATGTAAAACAAGACACTTTCTGCCAATCAAATTAACGTTACTATGCAATTAACTAAACATTACTTCACTGAATGAGATGATAAATCATAAAAAGATGGAAAAAAAACGTGAATACTTAGAGAAAAATTATTGATTACGCTGAATAGAGATTGAAAAGAAGGATCTATAGACCAGGCCTACCTGCAAGACGTGGAAGCATGACACCCAAAGGACACTTGTGTATATAATTTTCCACTCCACTAATTGAACTGAAGGAGAAAAATCCATGAAAGCTTAATTTCATGTCAAGAAAAGAAAACTGATCAATATCGGTGAAAGCATAATAATAAGAGCAAATATATGGTCAATTCTTTTCTTTATGTCATTTTGCATTGAAACAAGTTAATTAGTTGTGGTTTTACGTTACAAAAACAGTACCATATAAGGTTATAAAACCATTCAACCTAATACAAATTGTATTATCATTAGGTACATTAAGAATTTTTCAAACATTGGAATTGAAATGGAAAAGATAATCTGTAAATCTGTGGCACGGTAACCGAGCGGTTAAGCCGTTGGTCTCGCATGCTTAAGGCTGCGGGTTCGAATCTCACTGGAGACGCCGTGTTCAACTCTTGGGCAAGGTTATTGACATAAATTACCTACATTTGCGGCGCTGTTTTCATGACTGATGCTCGGTGATGGCAAACACTATAAGACAAATTTCCCTTCTGGGTAAATAAGTAGAATTTATTTCATCTAAAAAAATTTTTTTTTTAAATATGAATTAATTTATGAATTAATCTTCAAATACTGATTGCTTAACACAATAAAATGTCCTTATAACGTATAAGTGTCTTACCTTTGAAACTGAGCTAACTGATTCAGATCCTTCTCCAGGGACTGAAGTGCTAAAAATGCTTTTGATTTGAGATTCCTGAGAATAAAAAGGAGGAAATGTTAAAATGATCAGTAAGTTTGCAAATGTAATTCATCAAGCGAGTCACAAATATCAAGTAAACCATATCACCATCTTTTCAATTCTTCTAAAATCAAAACATAGCCATCTATTTTTCAGAAACCAAAATCGTACTTTTAGCGTGGCCTTACACTGTTACTCATTTCCACAAGAAGAAAAAGACTCTACAGCGATGAAAAGAAACATCAGCATTGGTAATATTGAAGTTGCCTTACTATTCATCATAGCTGTTTCAAGCCTAGTTAGTGGAGAGAAAGTGATTAAAGCAGAAATGTTCATCTAAGATGAAATATAAGTAAGATTATCAATCGTCTTTTTTGGGTTGTCAAATGGTACTTAGTATGATTTTATCCTACACTGGTTGGCAGCTATGACAAAATGAACTTTTAAGCCTAAAATCATGCATGAAAAGGTTTTCAATGTAAATTGCTGAATACGTACTCATCATTTGTGACTTGATATATGCTCTGAAGCCCTTGTAAATGCTCGATAAACTCATCAAAATCACCTCTCCTGAAATGGAAAATAGCATTTGTTATCAATTTATTCTTTCGATCTACGACCTATCTAAGGACCATATTAAATGACAGGATATACAGTGCAGACAACCACAAACTCTTGGGAATACCCAAAAGGGTTAATCTTAAACAAGGCTTATCTTGACTAATTTATCACGACTAAAATCTATGGAAATGGGACAGAGGAAAAGGTTTATCTTAACTAATTTATCACGACTAAAATCTATGGAAATGGGACTGAGGAAAAGGTTTATCTTATCTAAATGTATCACAACTAAAATCTATGGAAATGGGACTGAGGAAAAGGCTTATCTTATCTAAATTTATCACGACTAAAATCTATGGAAATGGGACAGAGGAAAAGGTTTATCTTATCTAAATTTATCACAACTAAAATCTATAGAAATGGGACAGAGGAAAAGGTTTATCTTATCCAATTGTTTTCAAGCTGACTCCAATGTACATTTACATTTATGTTTTCTTAATCCTATACCTTGTCTAATGACGAGATCACACATTTTGTAATTATCTAAATACCACGTTTCAACTCACTTAAAATTTTAACAGGATATTGAAATAAGTGTATGATGCTTTCGAGCCCATAAAACGCACAATGCGGCCATAAAAATATAAGTGACAAACTTTTCAGATTAGAAAAATTGTTTTTATTAAAAAATGATATGAGACAGAAAATGGCTTACTTCAAAACATCTCTCAGATCAGGACAGTCCTGTAAGAAGAAAAAGGAGAAAAAAAAAGATCAGAAAGAATATCAATAATATCAACCTTTGTCTTAAAAAGGTTCTATTGATTAATTGAGCTACAAAGAAGAAGAAAATCCAACAACAAAAATCAATAAAATATACAATAATATAAATAAATTTTTTAAAATCAAAATGAAAACTAGGATATTTAGGGCATGTAGTTAAGATCAAACATTGTTCTTATGAAAACGTTGATGCCGAGAAAAATGGCGTGTAAAAGAAAAAGAAGATATAAGCACTCGATGCCGTACATGAATGATATCTAAAAGAACACAAAACAGACTGCAGCATCCCTCTACCAAATGGCAGAAGACAAGGATTGATGGTGGGAAGTTGTCAAATCACCAACAATGTTAGAAACTGTCACAAGTGAGAATGCTGACAGCAGAGCTAAAGGGTACCGGTTTCTCTATTCCCCTCTCCCTTTCTCCATCTTACTCCTCTTTAAAATCATGTGATGATTTGTAAATGATCATGAATTTGTCTTCCTAGATGATTTGTAAATGATCACGAATTTGTCTTCCCATATGATTTGTAAATGATCGTGAATTTGTCTTCCTAGATGATTTGTAAATGATCGTGAATTTGTCTTCCTATATGATTTGTAAATGATCATGAATTTGTCTTCCTAGATGATTTGTAAATGATAGTGAATTTGTCTTCCTAGATGATTTGTAAATGATCATGAATTTGTCTTCCTAGATGATTTGTAAATGATCATGAATTTGTCTTCCTAGATGATTTGTAAATGATCGTGAATTTGTCTTCCTAGATGATTTGTAAATTAGCATGAATTTGTCTTCCCATATGATTTGTAAATGATCATGAATTTGTCTTCCCATATGATTTGTAACTGGCTCACTACACGTTAAATGAACCATGCTGGCTACCTTATGCTTATGAAAAAGCAAAGATCAAAACAATTAATTAATACAGTGATGAAGACAATAGAAAAGAATTGAATTGTATGAAATATTCCTTTGATTTTTTTTAGCTTAGATTCCATCTCTTCAGGACACAAAATCATACTTCGAGGTGCCACCTAATGCAAATGCCTATTTTCTCAAGAAGACAACAGACTAGAAATGAAATAGAAACATCCGTTTGACTAATTCAGACCTCCCTAGTTTGAAATTCAAAATTATGTTCCATGTTTAATATTCTAAAGATTCTAAATCTACACAGAGTTCTGGATGTCATAACGTTGGTTTGATTAAAACAAATCTAAAATTAGACATAAAGTGATTGCACAGCCAAAAAAAAACATTTTTTCTAAAAAAAATCTGTATTTTACAGGCAATTTTTGGAATTGTGTAATTTGGTGGGGTCCAAATGAGTTTTCTGTAATGATTACAGATTACCCGTTATCTGTAATACTAGGGAGGTCTGCTAATATTGCAGTTGCTTAACTTCATTCTAATGGCTGTTTCAAGCCTGGACAGGTTATGGGGAGGAAGTGATTGAAGGAGAATTTTTCACCCAAGATTTATTAATCAAATTGTCAATAGTCTTGTTTGGATTAGTCCAACTCTACTTACTACCATTTTATCTTATTGATTGGAAGCAATGTTTTTATTCAGGGTTCCCACAAGACAGCCAGAAACAAATGTAAGACCTTTTTAAGACCCTTTCTTGGTACCCAACTCATCGCAATGTGCAGGCAGCAGAACAAATAAAACCTCTAAAAAAACACCTGATTGACTGACAATTGGAACAATAAATATTGTGAATCAATTACCCTGCAAACGTCATATTGTAAAAGAGAAAACCACGATGTCTAACTTAGGCGATAACTCATTGTAGCAAACTCGATCCTAAATTTGAAAATAAAATTCCTGGCTTCCAAATTTTAAGACCTTGTGGGAACCCTGCCTATTGATTGAAAGCATTGTTTTAATTCAAGGTGCATGCGATGGTGAAAGAACTTCAAAATAAATTATATTTCTTATTTCAAAATTGGTCAAAAATGAACAGATACTTACAACGATGTCCCCCTGATTGGCCAACATCACATCCACAACATCGCCAGCCTCATTGAGCCTCACATCCACATGAAATGCATCCATTCCCAAAGATATCCTTTTCTCTTGAATGTCTATGTTCAATCCGAGCTGCCTTCCAATGAGGTCCAACCGTTCCTTCAATGATAATACTGGAAGAAGAATGAGAAATAAATTCTTTACAACATCATATATATATCAATTTCTGTCATTACAAAGAACGACAACAATCTGCAGTAGAAACAATTTCATATGGAAAAGCTGAGAATGTACACCCTTTAAACTAAAGCAAGGGTGTTTATCATGTTTATCAATGATCTCCTTATATCTTAAAATACAATGAAAAATTGTTGTGCAATGAGGGGAGAGGGTGAGAGACAAAGAAGAAAAAAAGAGAGAGAGAGAGAGAGAGAGAGAGAGAGAGAGAGAGAGAGAGAGAGAGAGAGAGAGAGAGAGAG
>JASKDV010000001.1:8868-29526 GCA_032466395.1 Aegires albopunctatus | reverse complement strand
CTTCTTCTTCTTCTTCTTCTTCTTCTTCTTCTTCTTCTTCTTCTTCTTCTTCTTCTTCTTTTTCTTTTTCTTCTTCTATTAAACTGACAAAACTCAACTAGGTTGAGTAGCCAACAACAAAAATAAGAAAAGAAAAAAAGTAAGAAAAGAAAAAAAGCTTTATTTGAAGTATTATGTTAGCTTACTAACTGTATATAGAACTAAGTATTTCACATTGTAGCCTATGTTTAAGATTGCCAACCCTTTCGCTACTTCTAACATCCTTATCATCATCAAGACTTTTATCATTTTCTTTAATATGGAAGTCATCCTCAACAACGGGTACTATTGCTATTTTCAATTATAACTATTACTGTTGGTATCATGATTGTCATTGTTGTTTTATCATTATTATTAATATTATTATCATTACTATTATTACTGTTTATTTCTACAATAGTTATGAAAAATGTCACCTGCCACATAGGAATGATAACCTAACTCCCATTTTGATTTATTCATTCGTTGTTATCCAGATGAAGATGTTGAGATAGAAATGAACGAGGAAGACTTACCTTTCCTACACGGACATGGGCGACAGACTATGGATCTGAGTCCTGTCAAAATTGTCAAGGTAAGATTATGATTGTGTATTTCTTGATGATACCCAGGATGTTTCTGTATGTGTGTTGTCTTCTTTTTTTTATGTCCCTATCAACCTATCCTTCACTTCTTCTTTCTCCTTCCCTCCCCCCTCTCTCTCTCTCGCTCTCTCTCTGTCTCTCTGTCTGTCTCTCTCTTTCTCTCAGGTTTATACACTATACAATAATAATATTTTGTATCACTTATCGGGTATTTCTAATCAACTCTCTCGCTCTCTCACACACACACACTCACAAACACACAGCCCTCGCCTTCTCTATTTAGTAATTTCAACTTCCATTGCATTAAGATACAGACTTTCTAAATCACTCTTTTCTTCCGTGCCTTAGTCTTCATTCATTTTTCTTCTTTGATTTTTCTCATTTTCAGCACTGCTTAATATTTGTCTCATCATTTCTCTTTAATGTCTAGAATCCAGATGGTTCATTAGCACAGTCAGCCATGATGGGAAATGCCCTTCAGAAAGAAAGGAGAGAAATGAAGCAAGCACAACGAGAAGCAGAGGTGAATTCACTTCCAACGGCCTTAAATAACGACTGGATAGACCCTATGCCAGAAGGTAACAAAAGTGTTGCTGGTGATTATAACGATTTGTTTTGGCACTTTGCCGTCTAAATATTGAATTTCTGATTTATTTCTCTTCTTAACACTCACTTAAATGATGGCAATTCCTAGTAGTGGTGTGTGAAAAATGGAACTAAGTTCTTTTGTGGAATAAAAATTAAAATACTGAACGGATTGAATGGGATTTGCTATAGAAAAATTAATCATGTTATGATATCTATGCCATAGTTGATTCAGCAAAGAGAGAAATGAACAATAATATAGTAAATATTATTCAATAACAGGTGGTCGCACTCTTGCCGCCAACATGCGAGGCGTGGGAATGGCAGCCAAGGAGGAGCCTGAATGGAAGAAGCACATCAGTGGAGGAGCAAAAGCATCTTACGGCAAAAAGGAAAACAAGTCCATTCTTGACCAGCGACAGAGTTTGCCCATTTTTAAATTGAAGGATGATCTCATGAAGGTCCGTGCATGAAGCGTGTTTAACTTTTAGAGCTGGTGGCAAAATCTTTTTTTCTTTCTGTCGTTGTTGAAGCTGTATCAACTCACCTGTATTTTAATAACTGTTATATCAAATTATAGATTATTTTAAGTAGCTAAAGTCATCTGGAACTGTGTCTTGACCTGAGCTCTGTTTATTCTAACTCCAATTTTACAAACTCTAGAGATTTGGTGGTGTATTTTTTTTTTCAAATATTCCCCTCAATTCTCCAATTTTACAAACTCTAGAGATTTGGTGGTGTATTTTTTTCTTTCAAATATTCCCCTCAATCCTCCTTAATTGAGTGCTAATACAAGAGGCTAACAGTGGAAAGTGAGCTCCAGACAATTGGCGAGTCCTGGGTAACAGCCAATAAAATTGCCCCAAACAGGTGAGGTGGATGAGCGTTACTGTGGTAGAGGCCCTTTGCCCTCTCGAGCGTTCATAGTAGTTGTAGCATATAACCAGGAAAATCGAAAGGATTTAAACACAAATAACCCAATTTCTCAATTTCATAAAAATGGAGATAGGATAAACAAGCACTCAGGTCACGATTTGTAGAAATAAGTAATTATAATTTTCTGATTAATCCCATCAGCTCTCCTTTTTAAATTTTATTTTATGAGTATAGTGCATGCTTATTTTACTATATAAATACAATAAATTTAACAACAAGTCATTATTGCTCCCCCCGATTATAAAATCGGCACTCATTTATACACCTGAGTCGATTGGAGCAATCGGAGTAAACAATTGGTTTTCAAGGAAGAAACACATTGGTCAAAGCTGGATTCAAACCCGAGCCACTCAAATGCTTGCAGCCCTGCGCTCTTATCCATTTGACCACTTCGCCTCAGCAGTTAGTGATCTCTTTTTTGTTATATTTATCATCACTACCATTGACAAAATTATTATGTATATTAAAGTTAACGATGAAGATCAATTTATATGTCTGTTTCTTCACATCAAGTACGTACTCACAGATTTTACATCAATTATCCCATCCCCTCTGGCGGGCCATTTCATACCATTGCTTTGTCAACTCTCTGGGTAGCATACAGCAGAACAGCTGCTGATTATCAGCTTTTTCCTGCTGTGCCAGATTAAATCTTTTGCTGCCTATACCACAGACTCTTTTTACATTCACCACGTAGAATTGCGTGTAAGTTTCAAAGCGGGGAGAGCAGATAGCTCAGTGGTTAAGGCACTCGTCTACCAAGCCAATAGTCGCTGATTTAAACCCGTCAGGCTTGACTTGAATTTGAAATCAAAATTTTCTGGTTTCCTTCTGCCCCCTATCCTTATGTTGCTAGGATAAAGAGTGCCAAATCCTATCGGAGACGGACTATAATATCAGATCAGAGGCTCCTTGTGTATAATATTACGCATGTAAAAGAACACTTGGCTGTTTACAAGGCAGTGAAGGAAAACCCTGATATCACCAAAGTTAGTGGACATGGGTAAAATTCAATACAAGTTTCAAAGCAGTAAAATGCATATTATGTAAAGCACCCCTGAGTATCACAATAATGGTAGGGAGTGCTATGTAAGATTATTATTATTATTATTATTATTATTATTATTGAGCAAGGTGAGGAAAATGTGTGAGAATATACTTACCAATGTTGGACCAAGCACTAGCAAACTTAAATCTTTTCCTTTGCAATACCTCTGCGCCACATATTATCGTGGGTGCGATTGTAGTTCATTCCGTTCATGTTTATATGCCGCTATAGTGATATATATATTTTTGCTGATTCTCTTTGTTTCCAACAGGCTGTTGCTGACAACCAAATGCTCATCGTCATCGGGGAAACTGGTTCTGGCAAAACAACTCAGATCACCCAGTACCTGGCAGAGGCAGGCTATACGACCAGAGGCAGAATTGGTTGTACGCAGCCCAGACGGGTGGCTGCCATGTCAGTGGCGAAGAGGGTGTCTGAAGAGTACGGTTGTCGGTTAGGGCAGGAGGTATTCCGATCTTATATCACTTGTAATTAGTATCTTTTGCCTGCTCCTCTTGAAAAGCCTTTAATTTTGTTGGGCCAGGACTGTATGAACCCTTTATTACCTTTGACAGGGTTGTCATAATTGGCCCTCTTTAGGGGCTCGTAGCCCTCAGTTGGTCCTCTTCTGGCCTCTGAATTCTTGAATAATTCCTTTTCTCCCTGCCTTCCAAAATACAAATGCTTTTCTTCTTTGTGCTTTTGTCACCTCTCTACAGCCATTCCATACGATTAAAGTTAAAGTAGGGAAATGAAGGAATTTAATGACCTTATGAAGATATCTAACTTGTCACATAACATCCCTCAGTAGGGCCCATTTTAGATAGTCAGCCCTCACTCTGGACTATTGTAGTATTATGGCAACCCCTCTCTGAGGTTGACTATAAGTGAAGATATGATCCAATATCCAATTATAAATTTTACTTTCATTCATTTATTCATATGACTATGATTTTTAAAACTATGAATTGTCAATTCTTTGTGTCATATCAAATTGAATTGAATATTTAAATAACATGCTATGTTGCTATTTCATCACGCTCATTTTTGCTTATTTTTTAAAAAAATGAGATTATATTCAATGTAAAGAGGGAGATAGGAGTGAAGGAGTGAATTTGTTAGAGCCTAGCTTAAGTTTTTGTTTGTTTTTTTTTAATGTTTTTTTTCTCTGGCCTTCTATAATGTGATGACCCGGCTTAAGTTCTTTAGTAACCAGTTTTTCATTTGCTTTGATCAATTTAATTCACCGATCGAATCAATCAATTTCACAGGTTGGCTACACCATTCGTTTTGAAGATTGTACGAGTGCAGAGACAAACATAAAGTACATGACAGATGGTATGTTATTGAGAGAGTGTCTCATTGATGGAGATCTCACTCAGTACGCCATTATTATGTTGGATGAGGCTCATGAGAGAACAATTCACACTGATGTTTTGTTTGGTCTTCTGAAACAGGTATATACTTTTTCAATTTTGTTGGATGTCTTGGGCACAACAAAAATATCAAAATTTAAATGATTAGTGGAAACCTCCACGATATTTGCTGGAAACAATGTTGCTTCGTTAATTCTAATACTGTCGATTAATTTTAATAATACACACTATCAATGGATTTCAGCTTAGTCGGAGTATAAGCCAGCGTAACTCCTGACTTACAATCTAGATCTAGACAAAGATCATGAGGATAAGAAATCCTACATAAAGATTTAGATCTAGGTCTAGGTGTAGTAAATATACCCCCAATGAAACTGAGGCACAAAATCTATTGTAAAAACTTCACTTATGTTTTGAAAGTGACTGATTTCAATTTCGAGAGAAAATATGTTTTCTTCTATTTGCATGACCAAATTTAAACTGAAACATTCACAAAAATGAAAATAGGTGAGCAGAAAATCAGGCTCTGTGACACTGTCACAGTGGTACTGTCAATCTGTGTCACTGAGGGTACATTTATTGACTATAAATTATATATAGATATATAGATCTGGATGACTACATTCGATATCGTTAGGTCTACATGTCTGTTAGGGGATTCGTCCTACCTGTAGATCTAGATTCCAACCAAGAAAAGAGCTGGAACATTGGAATCTTTTGGTGGAAGAATCTAGATCTAGATATAATTCTATAGACTGGTGAGGATTCTCTCAGTTTTGATTATACATGTGCTCATCATGTAATGCTACACAAATCTACATGTAAATGTACTTCATCTAGAAATAATTGTAATGATGGACAGTTTTGATTATTTCGAAAGCAAAAGAAGTGTGTATATTTTAAGCGAATAGGGAGTTTCCGATGAGATAGGTAGAGAAAAAATAGCCACATCGTAACATCTCTTTTTACGATTTCCGATTTTTAAAAGGCTTATTTGAGTCAATTAAGTCGAAAAACACCTTGATTTTGGTAGATAACACTAACTTACCCCTTCTATCAATTCACCAAATTCAGTTCTATATTTTTTAGATCTGCCAGTCAATCTGTGCAATTTGGCGAAAAATTAACTGAGCCAAAGAAGCACAATAATCTCTCTTTCGCTAAATTTATTTTTAAAGATAGGATAGATAAAATAATATTAATAGTGTGATGACATCTTGAGGTTTACAGAATTTAAGAGAAATGGCGAAGCACAGTGCAAGTTGCTTGATTATTGGGACTTTGATTTGTCAAAACTGTCATGATTACGCAGCAGGTTCTAAATTCCTTTGCTTTTGAAGTCAAAAACTGATAGTTTTAATCGTTATTCTAGAAGTGTGCATGCTTGATGTGAATAACCTTGATATGAGGTTATGTGATGGAGACATCCCTTTTACGTAATGTGTTGTATTTTTAATGTATACCGTATTACATTTCAGATTCTTTTTAAAACAATATATTTATATATTCAAAATATTGATACATGTTTATGATGTTGTAAGAAATTTGCTTGTTGTAAAATTCTTATCCATTATTCTGTATTAAACAGCAGGTTTTCCTGCTTAAGTAGTTATGAATTATATGGGAGAAAAGCCAGTTATTCCCATTTAGAAGTTGAGCCACATCCTGATTATCGGTTTGCACAGTAGTTTATTTGTTGGTTTTGATAGTTGTTCTTTTATTTTGATAACAAATCTTGCATCCTTAGGGAAGATGGGTATAGATAGATTTATCTGCTGAGACTGTAATGCTGTGAAATACAGGTGTAAGCAAGCTCTCAGAGTATAATGATCAGTATGATTGTCTATGATAATAGAATGTGATGAATTATTAACAAATTTCTTCCTTTTAAGGCTGTCAAGAAAAGGCCTGATTTGAAACTCATTGTCACTTCTGCCACCTTGGACGCTGTCAAGTTTTCACAGTACTTCTATGAAGCTGTGAGTTCCTAAATGGGTTATTTAGATATGCCGAGTTTTAAGATTTAATTTTTATATTGAATTTATCTGATATTGTAAGTTTTTAATATTGGTTTCATTAACTGAAGTATATATAATATGCCTAGTTTGTTATATTTAGGCTCAAATTCTTATACTACCTTTTTTTCTTGTTTGATACCGATACCAAGTTAAATTTAAAAATTGATTTCAATATATGATGGCTGAAAAAAGTCTTGTTTGAATTGATCCCTTATTATTATTATTTTTTTTTCTCTCAGCCAATTTTTACCATCCCTGGTCGTACCTTCCCAGTAGCCATCTTGTACACCAAAGAAGCTGAAACAGATTACCTGGATGCTTCCCTCATCACCGTTATGCAAATACATCTAACGGAACCTCCTGGTGAGGATTTATCTCTGGCTACAAAACCCCTTAAAACCTCTTATCATTCTGTATCATTCAATTATTATTTTTCTTATGCTTCCCTCATTGGTTATTACTGTCTATCTATCTTTTAAAATCTTACATATTTCTCTCTCTGAGTCGCTTAATTGTCTGTTGCTCTATTTTTCACTCTTTCTGTAGTTTTCACAGTCTGCAACATTTGGTATTTTATTATTTGTCCTTTTTCTCTCTCTCGCTTCCGCTCTATTTGATACAAATATAGTGGATGATGTTTATATGATACACATCTAAGAAAACAGTAAGTGCATATGCTCCATCCGCTTTCACAAAGAAAAGGCGCAATTCAGTTATACGACATAATGTCACCATAGACTTTAATAAGAGTCCTCTGTGTTCTTCAGGCTTCATGCTTGTATTGTGCAGGGTTTCCTGCTGATTAACAAAAGAAAAGCACCTGCGATAAATCTGCAATCCATTCTGGTTGAGTTGGGGAAGGCAGTGGGTAATATATCCCCATAGTCTTAGCCATAAAGTGTACATGGTCCATAGCACTCGACAATTTGGGAAAGAGAACTTGACTTCTTTAATTTAAATGGAGATTTCTATTTACTCTATTTGGTTTTAGGAAATAAACACTTTTAGAGAATATTTAACCCCAACCAGGGAGATACCATCTTAAATTAACATCGGAGCTTTTCCCGCAAATCTTTTGTTTATCAATAAAATGGTGCTATTCACTGAATTTTGGTCTATCACATTTTGACACCTTCATTTTGAAGTGAGGACACAAACGCATCTAGGGCATACTACTTTCATGACGGCAGTTTTTCCTAGGTTCAAGTCAAAGTCTTTATATCTAATTCATTCAAATAACCAATCAATTTTTCCCCAGGTGACATCCTACTGTTTCTTACTGGTCAAGAAGAAATCGACACAGCTTGTGAGATTCTCTACGAGAGAATGAAGAAACTAGGACCAGAGGTCCCAGAACTTCTCATCCTTCCTGTGTACAGTGCCTTGCCATCAGAAATGCAAACTAGGATTTTTGACCCTGCTCCTCCAGGATCCAGAAAAGTAAGGCAATGGGCGGCTTTATTTTAAAAAAAGACAACTGCTGCTTTATCTCTCTCTCTCTCTCTCTCTCTCTCTTCCTCCCTCTCCCCTCTCTCCCTGCCTCCTCTCTCCTATTCTTTCGCTCTTTATCTCTCACACACACACCCATTGACTCAACTAGCATTCATTTAAATGTCTCAATCATTCATTTCCTGATTTATGTGTTTGATTTATGAGTGACAGGATATGTGATTGATTTTCTTTTTTAAATTATTCAACGCAACTACTTTCTTTGTTGGTTTTTTTGTCTTTTCTTTCTTTAAATGTCATCATGATAACTTTCTAATATCTCGTTAATTTATTCCAGGTCGTTATCGCCACAAACATTGCAGAGACATCCCTCACCATTAATGGCATCTACTACGTGGTCGACCCTGGCTTTGTCAAACAAAATGTTTACAATTCCAAGACATGCATGGACCAGCTGATAGTCACCCCCATATCACAGGTAAAATATTTTGATTTTTGATTTAATGATTCTTTTCTTTGGCATTCTTTTATCATTTTTTTAATAGACCTTCATATTTTCTTTCAATGATTTTGTTTTTCTTCTTTTACAAATATCTGTTGTTTTTTTCTCAGTCTTTTCTTCTTTTTTTTTTTTTTCAATTAATTAAATATATTTTAACATGATAGATTTTTGTCAAGGATGTTGAAAGATGTATATTAGATTTGAGTTTCTCTCAAGCTTATAAATAAATGAATTGCATTGCCTGTTGGTTTAAAAGGGCTAAATAAAAATCCATTATATCAGACTGTATTATTTGTAATAATGTAATTGAGATTTTGAGGGGGAAATGGAATTACTAATATTTTGAAAGCTCTTATAGCACCACATTAGGAATTTTTGATATTCTAAATGGATGAATGTTGAGAAACTTTTCAACTTAATGTACAGCATTGTGCATTTAGGGAAATAGATCAATCTATTATCTTGATAATGGTATCTTTAATTGTGGTAATAGTATACCCCATAAATTGATATATATATATATATTGATTTTTTTTTGTCGTTGAATAATTTGACCTCATTCAGAAATTATTTGCCTAGCATGGTTCAGCTCTTGAAGTAGATGTTATCATGCAGTATGCAGGTCTGTCATTAGAATATGTCCCTCGGTGGCAATTAAAACCCCTTAGATGACCGATCATAGTTGATTGGGATTGATAACCAAGTAAACAAACAATAATTTATCAGTTGTACTGTGTTGTGTAAATCCTGCTATTGTAATTTCATTCCGTAATTCAACCCACAGGCCCAAGCCAAACAAAGGGCAGGACGTGCTGGAAGAACAGGACCAGGGAAATGCTACAGACTTTATACAGAGAGAGCCTACAGAGACGAAATGCTTTCCACCAATGTACCGGAGATTCAGAGAACCAACCTGGCATCAACAGTGCTCAGTTTGAAAGCCATGGGCATCAATGATATGTTAGCGTTTGACTTCATGGACGCACCTCCAATGCAGACTCTCATCTCGGCTATGGAACAACTGCACGCTTTGAGTGCCCTAGATGATGAGGGCTTGTTAACCAGGCTTGGACGTAGGGTAAGATGCTAAGTGATTTTAATGGCATTTCTGTAATATTCAAGTTTAAGCTTTTGGAAGGTTAGGTTCTTTCTGGTTAATAGGAGAGATTAAGGTAAAGAATAGAGACATCTGGCCTTTCGCATTTATTTGTATTGGCAGCTTCAGTAGTGAGTGCTATTATTTCCAAATTATTGTCGCATTTTTTTATGTATTGCTCTAGAAGTTGTCACGGATTGATCAAGATTTTTCATGGTGTTTTGATGTAAACACCTATTTTTTTTTCATAAGTGTGCATTTCATAACTTTTTCAATGTAGAGAGTTGAAAATTATGCCATTGATTTGTTGTGGTTATATTTATTTGTATGATATGCTCGTCTTTTCTTACAGATGGCCGAGTTCCCCTTATCCCCTATGCTGTCCAAAATGTTGATCATGTCTGTACATCTATCATGCAGTGATGAGATTCTCACCATCGTCTCCATGTTGAGTGTTCAAAATGTATTCTACCGTCCAAAGGTATAACTTTTTTTTCCTTCCGTAAAGATTCTTTTTAGATGGCAAATATACACTTACCTTAATTAGTATGATTAGATACATGTAGTATAGAATTAAAAGAGGTCTTTTTTTTTTCTCTCTCATTTTTCTCTTGGATTCAAAGGTTCTTGTTTGTACAAAAGGCACAGTAAAATTAAGAAATAATTGGGGGGGGAATGTCTAATATAGTAAGAGGCTGATTGATAGCCCCTTGGCGTTATTCTTTTTATTGCTAGTCTTGCTATGTGTATATTCTGAATTTCCAAATTTCACAATTATTCCCACTACAGGACAAGCAAGCTATTGCAGATTCCAAGAAAGCCAAATTCCATCAGTCAGAAGGAGATCATGTGACTTTGTTGGCTGTGTACAATTCTTGGAAAAACAATAAATTCTCAAGTCCTTGGTGTTACGAAAACTTTGTACAGATAAGAACACTTAAGAGAGCCCAGGATGTTCGGAAACAGATGTTGGGTATCATGGACAGGTATGGGATATGTCCCAACGGTTGCGTTCATATTGCATAATGGAAGGGGCCACTACAATCCTTTCTTAAATTAGGCCCAGTAACTTGGTGACCACCTGCCAGAAAACTGTTATGTTCAATACGATGCGCTAAAAATGGTGGTTGGAATTCGGGATGGGAGCGGACAAAGATAATTGGCATTAAAAATTGTCAGCCTTATATCTTCATGAAAAGCGGTACATGAAAATTAAATAAGTTATTATTGAATACAAGGTATTGCTTAAATCATTATGGTGGCAATTTCTAAGCACATTAGAAACGCAGCTTTTAACGGGGTTTTTTCTCATATGTGAGGTGAATGCCAGTACGAATAGAATTTATGGCCCAAATCTGATTGACAACCTTTAGTTTAGTGACGGGTGTTTGTGAAAATGTTTACACTAAGAATTCAATTGAACGTTCAGTCATTAATATTCAATGGTTAAGACTTCATTAAAATCTTAATTATTGTTAAGGCATCTTTGGCCCCATTGTTTGACCAATGTATTCACTGTTGGTGTATTTCAGGCATAAACTAGACATTTTATCTTGTGGTAAAAGTACAGTCAGAGTACAAAAGACCATCTGCAGTGGTTTCTTCAGGAATGCCGCCAAGAAGGATCCCCAGGAAGGCTACAAGACCATTGTTGACAGTCAAGTTGTCTACATTCACCCTTCCAGTGCCCTTTTCAACAGACAACCAGATTGGTACGTTGCATGGTCTAGATGCATAGTTTTTAAAAGCAGTTTAAAATATGGTATTTTGTTAGTCTCTTACCAGACTTCAATGCTACGTCTCTTCATGTAAATATTATGCAACGCTGTTAGTTGCTCATAAAGTTAATCAATATGATTTATGAAGAGCCATCTCCTTGTGCTTGTTATATCAATATCAGGTTAAGGGCTAAATAACCTTTAAATACCTTGATGAAGTCATTAAATACAATTTACATAACAGAGTTAAAAATATCAAATATCATAAATAAACATGATGTCATGGAGCTCCCAGCCACAGTGTTCTTAAAAAAATGTTTATTTTTTGAGTCACTTATTCTGAAAATTAAAGAATTATGTCTTACAGACGTTGAACAACCCAAAACATATATGTGTCAAGCTGAACAAAAGGAAATGACTTCTTTTAAGTCATAATTTTTTCATCAACAAAATTCACTAGCTGCATTGCATCATGTTGTGCATAAGGAGGCAGTCTTAAACAAAATAATCATTGTTTTAATAACCATAAGATGACATTATACATTTGTTTTAATAACCATAAGATGACATTATACATTTGTTTTAATAAACACATGATGACATTATACATTTATTTTAATAAACACATGATGACATTATACGTTTGTTTGTTCTTCCACTACCGAGAAACACAGTGCACACCAAGCCTTTGGGAGATTTCTTATTGGGCTGTATGCTTTTTGGAATTTTGTTATAATTTTCTTTCTTTCTTTCTTAGCAATAAACTTCTTAGGATGCCACTAAGATAACATTTAAATATTTGCCAAACTCTTAAAGAGTAATTCAGGATCATAATATTGTACCTGTCCAAGTTTGCTACCCAATTCCCACTCAAAAATACCATTTACATTGCAAACCCATCATAACAACTTTTCTATCTATTTCCAGGGTCATCTATCATGAATTGGTCTTGACCACCAAGGAATACATGAGGGAGGTGACTGCTATTGACCCTAAGTGGCTGGTGGAGTTTGCCCCTAAATTTTTCAAGTACTCCGACCCAACTAAACTCAGCAAACAGAAGAAACAACAGAAGATTGAGCCCCTCTACAATAAATACGAAGAACCCAACTCGTGGAGAATCTCCAGGGCTTTCCGCAAATTCCACACAAAAGTCACTTTTTGAGCTGATGTCGATTTTGGAGTCATAATTTTACTTGTTATCATAGCTGCCACCCAGTGGGATAAAATCATACTAAGTACGATTTGACCAATCAAGAAAATATGATTGATATTGATAATCTTACTAATTTCATCTGATGTTAAAAATTCTGCTTCAGTCACTTCCTATCCATTAAATAGGCTTGTAACAAGGAAAGGGAACTCCGATATTAGCAATGTGGATGTTTCTATTCTTTGAAATAGGGTTATTTTCCTCTTGAAAAAAATGGGTGCTGGTGTAAGATTTTGGTATCCGAAACGTTGGCAGTTATGTGTTGTTTATTTGCATATCACCCATGAGATCACTGATAGCATTAGTGATATTATTAGTATTGGTTAAGCAATATACTAGCAACCACCTCACTCTTGAATGCCTACCTATCTCTTCTCACCCCAGTGACAGTGACGAAATTAAACCTTAAGACCATTAATTTGACTCCGGCTAGATGAGAGCGTCGCTAAATGGTCTTTTGTTGCAGACTTTCAAAGGGCCAAGGCGACTAGGGGATTAATGTATTTGCATTGACACTAAATAAATTATCTTCTTACTCGAATATTAGAATGATTAAAATCTCTCTAATAATTCTTATAGTGGTTGACTTACAACTGGAAAATACCCACTTTGTCAGTTTTCTGTGAGGACAGCCTCAAGTGATCTGTCAATGCCCTGTCATGATTTACTTTGCAAATATTGATTTGTTATGATATCTTAATTGACATTCAAAATGATGTTTTTATGTAAAGGGATGGTGATGTTGAAACATTAATAAAATGTTTTAAAATGATAAATTGCTTTCTTGATTCTTTTTTATTGCAAACATTTGTAGTCACAAATAAAAATAATGAAATTTTGTCATCTTTGGATCAATTTAATTTCACTCAAAGACTCATTTTTATTACATCTTAGTAATGTCTGAAATCGTAGGCTACATAGAAGAAGTCTACAATTTCTATATTTCAATTTTTCAAATATGTACAATATGAAACATAAAAATACATTCCAAAGTTAGATGTCAAATCTTCCCTTAAAATCAACATTAAACTTGAAATCACAAAACACATGTTTGATTACTCAACTTTTAAAAAGTATTAATTTTTATTTTGTTTAGTAAAATCACAGTAATGGTTATTTAATTGTCTAATAATATTATCATTATTTATGAACCAGCTTCGGCTAGTTGCTAATTTTTCATTTCTATAAAGTAAATAAGGGTTATAACCAGGATACTGAGTTTCCAATCAATACTTCCATTTTAAATGATATGGCTGGATAAAAATTGTAATGTTGGTGATGAAGATTTGAAAAGATATATAGTAAAAATACATATGGAGAGTTCACAATTAAAGGCATATATTGTTATGTATATATACTCACAATAAAAATTCATTCAAGGAAATTATTCAAACTTAAAAGAATCCAAGATATGCCCAAAACAGAGAAATAAATATTTGAGGAGACCTGATATAATGACTGATATTCCATGTGGAATTTGGGTCACATGAAAATTGAAGATGCATTAGTTAATTAGAATGCGCCGAAACAGTCGTAACACGTTTTAAATTAGACTTTCTCGTCCCCCAACAACAGATGCTAACTCTGCTTTGGAAGGTCAACCCGCAACATATAACTCGCTAAGGCTGCAGATATACTAAGCCCGTCAAACTGTTGTTGTCTTTAAACTGGTGTTTGAAGGATAAAAACCGAGCAGGTCATAATTTCAAATGAAATAGAGACTTGACGGACAAACAAGTTATAGTGCCTTCAGTGTGCAGGCACCGGTTTGTGAACAGCAGGATCGCAGACTGATTAATGCTCACCATTGAGAGCACCACTATGTCAAATGAGGTCTTTGTCATGTTGCTTGCTTAAACATTATGATGAAGGAAACCAATAGTGGGCGCAGTATATTCATTGTTTTGTATCCTTCAACTGACTTCATTTTGAAGGGACCTTATTCTCAGCTAGTAATTGAACATTGGCTGTTGCATGTAGATATTATACTGTGCTACAAAGTACTGGGATATGATGTCAGTAGACCAGTGATTAATAGACTTCACAAAGGAGATAACTCCAGTTGTGCTCCTCAACGAGGGTTTTCGTCTTCGTAACATAGATCGGATCTCACTTGGTGCATAATTTCTCGACAACACAAGTCATTGGCGATGTGTCCCGTTTACCTCACTCGATCAGGCACAAAATCAATACCTCGCCATTAAGACAACATTGCCCATGTCCAAATAATGTAATTATACCTAACTGGCTGCAAGTCATTGTTAGATTGTTAGGCATGGCTATGCTGTGGATATGTGCGCTATATAAGAACAACTCACATGTACTTGAATACTGCAAATTGTGTACACTAAGCCTATATATTAGGCCGCCTTTACATTGGGCTTCAGTTTTCAGTTTTTTGATCGTGGGGCTTTCCCAACACATTTTCGGATTCATTTGTTTTGAATTATCATTATCACCACCACCCATTTTCACTCTCATTATCATCATTACCACCTATCACCACCCTCATTATTATAATCATCATCATTACCCTCACCATGAATGAAAAATGGGCCCTATGTAAAGGCAGCCTTATGCACACTAAACCTCACCATAAAAAATAGTGGTATGGCTTACCTTTATGGCAACAATAATATTTATATACCGGTTCATGAAATATGAAACTTGGCTGTGTAATTTACTTAATTCAACAACCTGATGACTAGGCAACTCAATTTCACTCCTAAAACCTTGAATGAAGTAAAATGAAAATCTAGGCTGCATAAAACCAATCATAGGTCTATCATTAATATTAATAACAAATTAGATCATAAAAGTAGTGTTTAATCTACCTAGGCATCTGTCATCAAATATTCCTATAACAACTTATTTTACAAAGTACATTTGCTACTTTTTGTGTTTGATTTTGACCAGTAAAAATGGTTGGAAAGCTAGTAAATATGTGTACGTGTATATGAATTGTAATACGAGTAAGGAAAAAAATTGCAATGATCTGCTATTGATTTTAAAATAGAAGCACAGCTGATATTTTCTTTTCTGTAGTAAGATTATCATCCTTGAGCAATACAACTTAATATAATCTTCAAGAATACTACTAAAGCCAATCGCTCCTCTTGAGGCATGACACCAACTAAAGTCCGCCAAAGTCCTCTTTAACTCATTCAACCCTACGACCGAGTATACTCGGTTTTGTGTATGTACCCCACAGTACGGCTTAAAAGTGGAAGTATCTGAGCACCTGCCTGGCTGCCAGGGGCAGGGCTGAATGAGTTAAGAACAACTAGGTTTAATTGCGATATGGAATTTAAGTGTGATTTACACTTACTCTTTAAGTCAATGAATGCCATACAGTCAGACCAATTTATTCCAAATTTGGTTATACATGTACCAAGGTATATTACTTGAGACTAGACAATGACATCAACTGAATTGATCAAATCATGGACTAGGATCATCTAATAGCAATCTAATAATATTCACTTTAAAGTAAGCACATTGAGCATTGCTGCTACGCTATGAAAATGAGTGCTTTATAAGTAAGAGCTTCTTTGTGTCTGAGGCAAACATCTAATGAGGTCTTTCTTAATTACAGTGTGGTCCCTCTAATCCAAACACCTCCGTTCCTGGCAATTTGTTCGGATTAGAGAATACTAAGAAATAATAAGAAAAAAAAACGTTCCAAAAAATGATTCGGATTACAGAAGTCCGAATTAGACAGACCAGGCTGTATATACTGAGATCCTGCTTGGTTTTTTTTCCCAAGAGATTTTCTGGGGACCTTCAAAATGTCTTCTTAAGAGACTCTTAACATGGTGTTTTTAACTTTAAAGACTTCCAAAAATGATGTCTAGAAAGAATTTTGATAAGGCTTCTTCTTTTAGAAAGACTCTCAAAATTGCTTTCAGAGTAGAGGGACATGATAAGAAGAGGGATCAAAGTTTCTCATCACGTTATCAGTGCCATCATGAACTCATAATCTGTAAAGAGCACATCGCTTAATAAATACAAATATTGTCTGCTCCAAAACCACAAAGATCTTCAACAACACTTAACAACAACAAATATTCTGCATGTATCATATTTCTCGATATCCTTTCCTTTCTCTAACAAAAGAACCACGTGGCAGACGGCACAAAAAGATGAGGTACAGCAAATATCCACCAAAGATGAAGGTATACGAGAGTAGTACCAAGTACCCGAATTGCTGGACCAATGGAAGTCCTACCACCAGGCCGTATTTGATCATGTCCATCAACTTGCAGAGGGAGTTTTGTACGCCGAAGACCACACCCCTTTCTTGTTCTTTGACTGATGTCATGAACATCTGAGTGATGCTTAAGTCTGCCATCCATAGACCTGCAGGAAAATGAAAGATAGAAATGACACTGTTATATTGTGTTATGGAAAATATCTACATTGTAAATGCAATTATACAGAGAAAAAGAGATGTCATATAATATCTAAATAAAAAATACACGTTTGTATCCCGGTATATAGATAAAATGGCTGACTCTGGCACAACATCAAAATTTGTGTCAAAGATTTCATCTGATCTACTTAACATGTAGATGGGTTTTTTTTAATTTCATGATTAGTGTCCTCATGTGAGATAAAGCTTAGCCACTGTTGGTGAATGAGTTAATCTGTCTTGGAATAAATTTAACATCTCTGCCTCTTAAAATGATTGCCATAGGCATTCTTTCTTCCCTAGCACTGCGAAAGGGAGCTTTCACAAAGTGCGCCGCTGTCAAAATCATATACATGAACTCAGTGACGTAACGCTGGTAAAGCTGAGACTGGGGCTAATTGATTGTTTACCTTATTGTTGGGAATTTATATCTTTGTTTTACGATACTGTCCTTATTTACATTTTCCTGTGAGATACGACATTATTCCAAATCATATTATCCATGCTAACAAATTGTCGATAACTTTGAATTTCGCTTTTCTTTTTCTTTTTTGTTAGCAATTAGCATTTCTTTAATTCGATCCATGTTTTTAATATGTCGATAGCCTAAATATAAAGTATAAAACATTGACTCTTTTTTTCTTTGCATGGTCAAGTCTTTAGTCATTACTATGTTGATTTCCATAGAATCTAGAACAAGATATTAATTCCCATTAATATAAATGAGTTACCAATCAAATACTTATTATGTAGTAAATAGGCTAATATCTATGGTATTTCAGCATCTCTTAAGGCCTACTGCGAGAATGGAAATGATCTCTGCCCACTGCTAATAATTTGGTGACCTTCCCTTATGCCTAGCCCAACCTTACATAATCTATTAAAACTCATTTTCTATTCCATTAAAGAAGGCAGGGGGGAAAGAGGGGAGGAGGCAACTCTGGGATGTCAGTCTTAAAGCCTTTTTAAAGATTGCTTGCTTAAGATTTGACTATCAGTTCTACCTTGCTAAACTTACATCCTACAACTAGGGCGTTCCCAAGTGTTGGCCTTATAATGTGTTGCCTGACACAAAGAGAATAATGTGAGTAGCCTAAAGTAAAAATACATTCTCAATGATTCCATCCATTTACACAATAGGAAAAAGTGATCTACCTTTATTGTATGTAAATAATCTCTGGCTACACCTTACCGATTCGGGGATGCTTTATCAACACAATGGGAATAGCTGATTAATGATAAATCTCTAGCATTTCATTACAAAAAATATGTAGACCTATCTTACCGAAATAATTTTATTGTATCAACACATTAGGAAAGGATGATATATCTTATTATCATTTCATTATACATGTACATGGGAAGTCTGTGGACCCTTCTTACCGAATCTGGCCGCAATGATTCCACTCATCAAGACAATGACAGATATCATCGACTTACTGGGACAATCTGGATCAGTTGATACAGCATCTCCTGGTGATGATGATTGGGGAAAAGGGGAGAGGGGGTATACAATATGTTATGTGAAAAAAATTTTTTTAAATTAAATAATATGGTGGGATTACGCCTAGTAGCTTAAAGTCAGTTTGGGTCTGAGTAAAAGCACATAATTTTTATACATGTATATTAAAACAGAAGAATGATGATGATGTGGATGGAGACTAGGTGTAGTTGTTTGTGTCTTAGTGTGTGTGTGTGTATTTAACGGGACCCTTTTATCATAAACAGAAAACCTGGCTATTGAAGGCAGTTAGCTTTGTTCTTTTATGAAAAATAGAATATTTTATGCACACCTGCCAGATGCAAGTCCTTTCCTTTGTGTTCTATTTAGCTGTCAGCCAGTGGAGTGGTCATGTCATGGTAAAAAGCCATGAGCATGATTATTACACTGCTGCTATTAGCATGTATTTAAATGTGACTTTAATAACATACAAATAAATGGAGACAAAAATGTGTGAACTTACCATTTCCACTTCCGGTACAGTTCACATTGGTAGAATTGTCGTTAGTATGCAAGACTTCAAAAGGACTGCCAGGTAACCAAATGGATACTACACAGGCAGACAGACTCGTCAGCTGAAGGGTTAAAGCCAACATACCGGTTCGAGGCAAACCGATACAACGTCTGACAAAAGGATATGCCATTGATCCCAGGATACCTAGAAAGCCAGCCCCACCCATCATGATGCCAACCACTGATTCACTTAGACCCTCAATTTTAGCATAACCTTAGTTAAGTGAAAAGATTAGAAATTTATAAATGAATAACATAGGGTGTCATAAGACGGTTATAAAGTTATGCTTATCATTATACAATTAAAAGTAAAATTGATCAACAACACTACAGGCTCACAATGCAATGTGTATCATGCAGACAATTCATCAACAATCTTTAACTCTCAGAATGTGTAGTATCAGAGACGATGCTATTTTTACCAGGGTCTCTGGTAGTATCTTCATATCATGTCAAAGAGTTGTGATGTTAGAAGTCTTTCATCTGCCTCATTAAGGTTTTGTAAGAGGCTAGATTGACACTGTATATTACATTACATCGGTAAATTAGTTAATCACAATTGATTGATTATTTATTAGCAAAAGTTGTGTCTTATCTGATGAAATGGATGATTATGAAATGCTGATTGCCTGTGAGAGCGAAGAGCCACTTTGTATTGGCCAATTGATCCAGAAATAGTCTAGAAAACAGCAGCTGTTGAAAACGATCTGTCATAGTGTGTATGAATTTAAATCATGACAGCTGGCTTAACTTTTTCCGTTTCTATTTAGTGTCAGTGAGCAAATTTAAGCTAAGACTACGACATACTGAAATTGCATTCCAGACTTCTTCTGGATAATACACAACTATGGTAGCATCCTTAATAAATGTGAAATCAGCCAAACTTAAAACGAGACTTTTAAGTCTTCTACAGAAAAACGAAAGAAAAGGAATAATAAATGGATAAGGGAAAGAAGAAACATACTCCAATCCCCAAGAGGTCTTACCGACGGTAATATTGCCAAAACCCAGCACAGTCATGTACAACATGGCCAGCCCCAACCCACTCAACATGACGTCATAACTTGCGAAAGTTTTCCATCCTTCGATGATGATAATGATGCCATAAAACAGACGACATCTGGACAACAATGGATGAGAAAAAAGAATAAGAGATGGTAATTAGATCTACTTGCACAGAAGGAACAAGAAAGGAAAAAACAGAAAGAAGAAAATAAAGCTAATACAATGTACATGTACATAAAATAAAGCAAGCAAAATAATGAATTATTAATTAACATAAAATGACATAACAAAGCAAACATGCTCTGATTATCATAATATCAATACTATTTTTTTTCAATTAATTATTAAAATAATAATATCATTATTAACAATGATGATGTTGATGGGGATGATGATGATAATAATAATGATGGTAATGAGGAGGAGGAGGGGAAGAAGAAGTCATTGATTGTACCAAACCATGATTGCAATGTAACAACATAATTGTAACCATATTTCTATTAACTAACTGTATATAATCTATATATATAAATCCCACTTCTTGTGTGTGGATTTGTGTGTGTGTGGGTGTGTGTGTTGCCGCTAAACTTCTAAACCGCTGGACACACGGTGTTCATATATTTCCATGATCAATTGGAATGAACTGGGGGTGGTTTAAAGCTCA